>WBND01001178.1:73877-128648 GCA_013398595.1 Tychaedon coryphoeus | reverse complement strand
TGTCTTATGTTCCAGACTTTGAGTAAATTAGCAATGTGAAAAAGAAAATGGTTTAGTTGGGAAAAAAAAAAGTCTGTGTATATCTATAAATAATAGATGCAGTATAAGTGTTATAGATGTGTCTATATGTATGTATATAATATACAGAGAGCAGGACTCGTGTGCTCAACATGTATGTGCTGCTTGTGTGATACCAACAGTTCATTCTCTGCCTCTAACAGAAAGCATACACTTATTGTACAGCTATTTACAGCATTCATATATCCACGGCCCCGGGTTTAACCACCCAGCTGCATATGCTGTAGATACGCACGATATATATGATCCCTGCTCTGAATTGGAGCAGAACACCTGGAGTGAAATATAAAATATTTCCCTAAAGTGCCAGCCCGTGTCCTTTGGGAGCGCTGGCACACTCTTGGTGCCCATGTTTTGGGTGCTCCCTGGAGCAGGCTTGGCCACACACAAACACACGGCGCTGCTCTGACCTCCCAAATCCGAGGGGCAGCTGTGTTTGTTTGCATTTTGGATGGTACCTGGAGCTGAGATCCAAATTCCCTTGCAGGAGAGCAAACCCAAACCTCTCCCCCGACACCTCCAGGTACCACACCAGGGCGAGCTCTTCTTCTTCGCTGGGTGTGAGGTGGGGTTGGGGTGACTTTTTTCTCTCTGTGCTCTCGGTGTGACAGCCCTTCCTCGCAGGAATGGCTCCAGGGAGGATGAGCAGAGGCTGCCAAACCCTCCGTCATTTCCCAGGCTCCTTCGCCGAGGCTGGGAGTGGAGGGATGCGCAAAAACTTCTTTTTCTGCTTGAAATGCAGCGGCAAGAGCTGTGTAAGAAGTTGCTTTTTCTCTTGTTAAAGGCAGGTAAATAGAGAGACAGATAGATTTGGAAATGCCTCTCTATATATAGATAAAAATATATGTCTTTATCTCCGGGCAGATACGGATACAGATCCGCACAGAATTTTCCCAGCGGTGGCTGTTAGAGAGCTCCAAGCCGGTGCTCGGGGTGTCCTTGCCAGCCTTTCCCAAAACTCCCAGTGCCAATAAAGGCAGCAGGCAATGCCCCCCAGATCAAACAGGCTGGTGGCCCTGCAGAGCCCAGCAGCTCGTGGGGGCCTGCCCTGTGCAGAGCTCCACATCAAAGGCTGGAGTTCCCAGGCTCTGTGCTGCAAGTGACACCTGCAGATGTTCCCCTGCCTCGTGTTTCCAACCCAGACCTGAGCAAATACATAATCATATCACATTGTATAATTAATAGTGGTATCACCATGAAGGACTCTTAAAGGGAAGGCTGTTGAAAGAGAGTTCCTGAAGATAATCCTTTTAAAAGGTTTCCTTAAAATGCAACCACTAGCGGGAATAAGGCAGGTTTAGTTCCAACATCTTAATACCTCTGCAGAGCTGAGTTTTAGATCTTGTAAATGCCTTTCCTTTAATAGTGGCTTGACTTTTGATTTTGGGCTCGCACTTTTTGGAGGATCTTGCTGCTGTTGTGGTTCTCAACAGAGAAGGTGCTTGAGGAGGCCCAGCCTGGCTCCCTGCTCAATTGACCTGTCAGGGACTCATTCCTGCTGGAATTCCAATGTGATCCTATCCTGCCTGGGCTGGTGTCCTGCATTTGTGTCTAACGACCCATCTGAAGGATTTTCAGCGTGCTGCTTAATTTGTTTTTTTTCTCGTTCTGGATGACACCCCAGCTGCTGGCCCATGGGCAGCGGGGTTCAGCTGCACCTCAACTATTTCCTTAGCCCTGTCTCCTGACTCCTCCACTCTGCTCAGAGAATTCCTGCATGGCCTTGGTGAGTAAATCACTTCATTTTGGCTTTCCCCAATGATGTCTGTGTGAAATGGGCAGAGCCACACTGTGCTCTGCGTGTCCAGGGGATAAATGGGCACCATAAATGGGCTCTGCCTGGTGCCCCCTCAAACCCTCTTCCTCAGCCTCCCATCCCAGGAGCTCTTCCCATGGTTATTTGCAGCCTCACATTTTGCAGGTTTTGCATGGAGAGGGCAAAGCTCGAGGAACTGGGATGACCTGGTGGAGCAGACCCTTGATAGGAGACCCTGGGAGCAGCCAGGTCCTGCCTTTTGCTGTCACTGCTTTTCTGCAGCTCCAAGCCAGGATCCAGCCTCCTGTTTTTCAGCAGGAAAAGTTCAGATTTGTGAAAAATATTGTCAAATTGGCGTGGAAATAAGTGAGGGCTACTGGAGTAAGGGATGATGGACACCTCCCTTCAGGAGCAATAATTAAAAATTCGAAATAAAATGAATTTCAGTTGAATCAGATATTTTTACTTTGTCTTACAGCTGCGGACAGTCCTTTAGACAGTCCTTTAGTCCTCCAGTCTTTTTTATCCCAGTGCAAATTTCTGGGTTGGTGGCAGCTTTGGTGTCTGATCTCTCTAACCCCACAAGGGCTCTGGAAAACCAGGGATCTCCATTCCCAGGGAAGTGAGAACCAGGCTGTTGTGTTGTGGTGCTGTGTGTAGGGAAAAACAGTTTGAAGGCAACAAGAGGTCTTTGCTGTGCTCTGGCTGTTGTCCCCTCTCTTGGAGGGTGGCACTGCTGCTGTTTGCCCAAGATTTATTTTTCCTGGTTTATCTTTTGGCTGCCATATCCAAGTTTTCTTCCTTAGCAAGGTCACAGCCCTATGATTTAGAGTATTTAATTGCTTCTAATTTCTCCAAATTTCCGTGTAGGCATTTTAATGTTTGCCTCCTTCCTTCCCTTGAGCTATTAGTGTGAGTCTGACATAGACAAGGGTTTTTCCCCTCTCCTCCTACTCCTTCCAGCCCTACTTACATGGGAATTCCCCCAGCAGGCACTGAAAGAAGAAAGGGAATTAGATCTTTATCAGAGCCTTACTTTCACCCAAGATTTCCTTAGATCAGGGAGTTAAATAGAGGCCAACAGAAGCCAAACAAATCTTTCCTACCTAGGAATAACCTCCTGCAGCCAAAAGTATTCCCTCTCCTCATTTGGAGGCAAACCAGGAGCTGTGTGTCGTTCTTTCAGATGTACCAGTGTCAGTCCCCTGTCATGGTTGGATTTCACAGGTTCTCTCTTTGCCCACCAAGTGCCAGGCAAAACAAGAACTACACTTCTAGCAGAAGAGAAAAAAATAAATAGAAAAATAGAGAAAAAGAAAATTAAATCCCAGCGTTGTTTCGAATCCCTGCCAACTTTCCAGGCCCTCGTAACTCAGCCAAAAATAAGGGCCACAAACCCATTTTTCCTCATTTGCAGGTCACCTTCAAGGGTAGATGAGGAGCTCTTTCAATAGCAATTCTTTCAAGGGGATTTTAGTGAGGGAAGCAGCAATGATTGAAATTCTCTGTTTCCTTGCAGATCCTCAGGTTTTCCAGGAGGATACACAAACACCCGGGCAACTCCCCACTGTGGATTTTCGCTCCGTTGTGATGACATTGCCTGACTCGAGGGACTACAGAGGTTTGGCACAAACATGCTTTAATATAATTTTTTAATCACCTCTTGGCCTCCCAGCCCACACATTCCTCTTCAAATAGCAGCAGGGCTGGAGGAGATGCCTACAGAAAAAATGGGACAGCACCCTCTTCCCACTCAAAACGCAGCTCCTCCGTGAGCTCTCCTGATGTCCTGGTGAAAAGCCCCTTCTGAGCCAAGCAGATGAGCATCAAAAACCACGGAAAGGAGGTGCAAATTAGAATAATGAGGAGAAGAAGTGCCCTGATGCCTTCTCTCTTGGGGACAGGACGATGGGTAGGTGCTTAGTGGCATTCCCTTCCCTTGCTGAGACATTGGGAACAGAAGGTCAGATTATCCAGGTGCTTTAGTTTATTCCAAGTGCTTTTCCCAGCTTCAATTGATAAGTGATGAGCAAACCTTCCCCTCCACGTGTGCCCATGCATATGGATACACACACACACATAGGTGTGTATATAAATAGATCTCTTTAAATTTAAATAGATTTACGCCCAAGGACAGGAGGATGGGTATGAGGTCATTACAAAGAAAGAAGGTGTAACACATCCATATGTTCTGCTGTGGGGATTAAATCTATAGCAGGTTGTTTGCAGTGCTGATACTCCTATTAATTTCTATTTTTCATTGTTGTTTGCACATTTGTCAGGCTCCGATGAAGGGATAATGAAGCGAGCGGATGTTAACTGCAAATTAATCAGCCCTGCCTTGGAGTGTAACACGGGCTCCTGTTTGCTTCCCCTCCTCACCCAGGGATGATAACACACTTTCTACATCCCCACCAGGAAAACCTCTTGGATGCTCTGACAGAGCAGTGGAAGAAAGAAAAAAGAAGAATGAGAGGCACCCTGGCCGAGAAACTTCCAATTCTCCTTGGAACTGCCGAGTTTGAATTGTAAGAAAGCTGAGGCTGTGCTGATTTTGCAAGAGGAGCTTGTTGGAAACCGCTGTGTTGGCCATGGACAGGTTGGATCTTTTGTTGTCATTAACTCCTGAAGTGTCAGATCTTTTTGAGAGTTTATTTTTTTTAACTGGGGTGTGTCCCTGCCCATGGCAGGGGATTGGAGTGTGATGAGCTTTAGGGTCCCTTCCAACCCAAGCCGTTCTGTGATTCCCTGGCTCTCTGATTAACTGGTGCTGTGCATGAGGGGTGGATGCACTTACAAATATTGGGATTTTTTTATTGCAAACCGTTTTGCTTTATTTTGGAGCTTGGTGTCTGTGAGCCTGGTCTGGTCATGGTGTCTGGTGTGAGGCAGGGGTTCCCTTGTGCAGGATGAATGACAACAGAGCAGGAGAAATCCCAATTCCCTCGGGAGAGACCGGAGCAGGAACTGAGGCAGGGTCAGCCACCAGCCCCAGGAATGCATCCCTCATGGAAACTCACTCAGGGTACCCTGAAAGCATCTCCTGGGCAAACACTGGGGCTTTGAGCACCTCCTTTCTGCAATCTGCACTTGGAGCCAGGCAAACATGGGGATTTCTGCTCGGGTGCTGCGTTTCTGATGAATTGAATTCAGTTCCATGCAGGAATTTAACTACCTGGCCTCATTTTGTGCTCGAGGAGGGGAACAAGTGCAGATTTTGGATTGATCATTAATTGTGCGACCTTGTGATGATCACTTAGTGCTGGTTCTGGCACCAACTTAGATTTCCTTCTGGAAAACTTCCACTTCCCCATATCTCAGGATGCAGGCTTTGCAGCCAAATCCATCCCGGCTGTGGCAACCTGGGGAGCCTTCAGCTCCCTGCAGCAGCACCAGCACCCAGACCTGATCCTCATTTCTTGGATATTAATGTGCCATTCTGCCCAGCTCCCAGGGTGCTTGGATGGCATCCATAGATCATTTACCTTTCCAGGGAAGGAAATACTTGGTCAGACCAAAATTACCATCAATAAATTCACGTAGCTGTAGCAGCTCTCCTCCTGTTCAGAGCACCAATAAATGGTGTCTGCCTCATAAAGACAGAAAACTTTCTGTGCTCCTCAAGATGGGCATTTCATGGACAAGTTCATCCTGCCCAGGGCAAGCAGCACTGTGGGCTCGTGTCCAGAATAATTAGAGAATGCTGCATTATTTAAATGTGTTGCTGTTTAGTGGAGAAGAGGCATTGCAGGTGATTTGGGCATTCCTCAAAGGGATTTCTCCCAGCCTTTGTCCCTTCCTTTTATCACCTTCCTCGTTCCAGTCCTTGGCACAGTCCTCTCTCTTTTATTGATCAAGCACTTGATCAATTGGACGATTAATCACCTGGTTGACCCAGATTTTTTACATATCTGTCCTGACATTTTTTTTTCTTCCCAACCTAGATTTATCACCAGTCCTTCTTTTTTGAAATGCAAGATTTTGACAGCAAAGTGTCCCTTGATCATTGTCCTTCCACACATCTCCCAGGATACTGCCTTTCCTGTGATCTCTGTGCCTTATTTGGAGGCACTGGGTGACAGTTTTCTGCAAAGCTTTCCTGGAAAAGCAGCCAAATCTCACTTCTACCCTGTGTTTGGATCAGAAAATCTCTTTAGGCTCCATCCTATGCACTTGGCTCATGGGGATTAAGCCCAGAATTTTCTCATTGTCTCTTTCCTTTTTTTTCTTCCCTCCTTCCTTATGTCTTTCCCCTCCTGCTGAGTGCAGAGAACACATTTTCTCACAAATGCTTAACTCCGTGAATTTCAAAAGGGATGGATTTTGTTCCTCACCCACCATCTCCACTCTGGGCTCTCCAAGCTGAAACATCTCCATTCGTTTTGTGGGCCAGGGGGAAAACAAAGCTGTGGAGAGGGACGTAAGCATCCTGGAATTCACTTCTCTGGTGGCACAGTGTTGACCCATGGCCACTTCTGGGGCTCTTGCATAATGCTTTAAGCCTCGTGCTTCTTTTGTTTTGTGCCCAGCCCAAGAATTCAGTTTTTAATAAGAAATCCCAGAAGTGTCTGTGAAGGATCCGGGCTCCGGCGTGCCGCGGGCGCGGCGCAGACGTGGGAGCTCCCGTGGTCCCATGGTCTCCATCTCCTGGGATTAATGAGGGTCCAGTGCACTCCTTGCCTTCTCCTCTTGCAGAAGCGTGCAGTGGAATCAGAGCTGCCTCTGCCTCTTCAGGCATCTTCTCCACGGCATCACGTGCACGCTGCTGCTGCTTGGAGAGCCTGGGAGGAGCGGGAGAAAAGCAAGGATCTGGTTTCCTTTCCTTGCTGTCCCCATGGCAGGAGGAGCAGCACGCTTTGGGTGTAGCTTACCCTGCCTGAAATCTCGAGGAAGTCACCTGGTAAACCAGACTCCAGCTCTTTGTCCTCTGGGATTCAGCTGTACATGTATTCAGACAATCCTTGTGGTCTTCCAAGAACTTGCCCCAAGCAGGTGTGGATGCCCCTGGATCCCTGGAAGTGTCCAAGGCCAGGTTGGACAGGGCTTGGAGCACCCTGGGATAGTGGAAGGCATCCCTGCCCATGGCAGGGGTTTGGAATGAGATGACCATTATGCTCCCTTCCACCCCAAGCCACTCCTTGATCCGAACAGCAGAGATCTGTCTCTCCTCCCACGCCAGGGATGGATCTGGTGATCTGATCTGTGCAAACTTCATTGGAGCATGGGATCTTAAATCACACAGCCTTGTCTAAAAATAAAATACAGGCTCTAAAACGTCTGCAAGCAGTTTAGTTCATTTTTGTGGCAAGATGTGAGATATTTCTAAATGGAATCGGGAATGAAGGAAGCAGCCAGGCACATTTTAATTCTAATTTTTCCTATATATCAAGCGTTAAATTAACAAGTGAGGGAGAACCCTCCTGAAGAGCTATCTGTGGTTTAGACAGGCATATCAGGATAAAATTACTCTGGGCTTGCCTGTGGTTTGTCTGGATCCTCCTGGAGCTGCACCAGTAAAGAGCAAAATTGTGCTGCTCTTTGAGGCTTTGGGTTTGGTGCTGCGGATCCTCCCTTCTGACTGCACCTGGGTTCCTTGCTGCTCTTAGGGAACTGTTCCCTGGAGATGGTTTTCAGCCAGGAAGGGGGCAGAGTTCCTCAGAAGGTGAAAAAAAGGGTGAAGGGTTCAGGAGAGGGACTTTTATTTGTAATCATGTGGGTGGATGGCTCAAATTACAGATTTAGAGGATCACAGAGTGGTTTGGGTTGGGAGGGACCTTAAAGCCCATCCAGTTCCGCCCCTGCCATGCAGGGACACCTTCCACTATCCCAGGTTGCTCCAAGCCCTGTCCAACCTGGCCTTGGACACTTCCAGGGATGCAGGGGCAGCCACCCTGTGCCAGGGCCTCAGCATCCTCACAGGGAACATTTCTTGTGCCTCTCTGATCCAAATTTCCCCTCTTTCAGTTTGATCCATCCCTCCTTGCCCTGTGACTCCAGTTCCTGATGGAGAATCCCCCTCCAGCTTCCTTGTAGCCCCTTCAGATTTTGGAAGGTGCTCTGAGGTCTCCACACCTTCTCTCCAGACTGAGCCGCCCCAGTGCTTGCAGAGTGTTTTGGTAGGGAAGTCTGATCTTCCCAGGAAATATTTGGCCATCAAAGGGATGGTTTCTGCTTCTGAATGATCAGTGCAACACAAAAATGGTTTTACTATCATCCCACAGATTTAACTTTTTGTGTCTGTAGTAAGAATGAGGGTTGCTGTCACTGCCCTCCACTTGAAGTAATTCAGCTTAAAATCAGAATGCTCTTCAAAACCTATTGTTTGCTGCATGGTCTTTAATTTACTTTAGTGATGTTTCTGGAGCCATTAACTCCAATACAGGTCACCTCTGGGTGTGGCACAGCTGGCCTGGACCACCCACATGCACCTCAAATTCTCCAGGCCTTGTCTAAACTACTTGGGATCGACTTTCTCTGAAGCTCAGCTGTGAAATGCTTCAGTGCTCTGAACATGATTCGTTTTTCTCGCTCCAAGTCCCAAGAGGACTGACTCCAGGTATCCCCACTCCATGAAATATTGTCTCTGCAGCCAGGGAAAGCAATCTCTTGAGTATGAACCTTGAAGCAGAGGAATGGGTGATTTCTCAGCAACCTTTTGATATTGTCACACCTTCAGTCTTTTGGGGATTTATGGGCCTTGCCAATACATGGCACTGACTGTGGACACTAAATGCCTGATTTGCTCCAAATTTACAATGATTCCCTTTGCACTATTTGTGTCCCATAGCTGTGGGAGTGGTTTATTATTCCCATTTCATGGACGGAAGGGCAGAGATTCCTGGGAAGTGTTCCTAAGCCTGATCTGCACTGTGACTTCCTCCTGCAGTGCCAGTTTGGTGAGGAATGTGTGTTTCCCAATGGTTTTATGTGCTGACATTAAACCTTTCACTTCTCCTTGTTTTTAAGGTCTGGCTCCCATGGGGTGAGCATTTCCAGAGATGACTCTCTTTCCCTGTAGAGGAGGCTCCACCTTTTCCAAATCTGTGTATTTGGCCACAGTGATGGACCCTGAGACTGTCCATGTCTTCCCAGGAGTATTTCCAGGTGTCATTTACTGTAGCAAAATCCTGGCTCACTCTTCAGGAGGTTTTAGCTTGTTTAATATTCCCCACATTAAACTCTGAGGGGCCACATGGACCTGGAGCTCAGGAGATCTCCCTCTTCCCCAGCCCACCAGACCATCCTTGGCTTCATTTATTCTTTGCTCACAGTTGCTTATGACTGAAAACATCACACAGGGAAAATGTGAACATTTTCACACGGGGGAAAACCATCCAGATTTTAATGGAAAGTTCAGATTCCCTATCTCACTTTTTCCTGGCTATAAAGTTGACCACTGACACACACTAGGCTGCAACAGCCCTGTGTTTGCTGCAGTGCTGGGAAACAGCAGCAGGAATTACAGCACTCCTGCTGAGGATGTTATGGATTCTGATCAGGGTTGCCAAAAAATTCCTGCCACGTGCCCTCCCTGCTGCTGCCACTGCAAATACTGAGTTTTACCCTGGCATCATCACTGACTGCCTCGTGGACACGTTTATGGCCGGTGTTAAGAATGTATTTTTCATCTCTTCCATGTTTTCCAGGTCCTTGAGGCATCAGGGGACAACAGAGCTGGAGACCCCCAAAAAGAGCCAGGGAAGCCTGATGCAAACAGCCTGCTCTTGCTGCCTTTGGGAATGGTCAGGCCTCAGGTGGATTTGTGTCCTCAGGGAGGTTCTGGCTCAGGGGAAGTATGGCAGGTGCTCGGTTGGATGTCTTGGGAGCTGCTGGGGAGTTGGGTCCTTATTCCTTATTCCTTATTCCTTATTCCTTATTCCTTATTCCTTATTCCTTATTCCTTATTCCTTATTCTTTTGCTTTGTGTAAGCTGCTTCACACCAGTGACAGGGCAGTATAAGACATGGAATTGCTGTTTTTTTGTCCACAAGACATGGAATTGCTATTTTTTGTCCCATCTGCCACCTTTGCAGTCTCCCAGAGCTCCCATTTGGACTCCAGAGTCCCACAGAGACCATGACAGAAATGTTTAGGTGCTGTTCTAAAGTTTGGTTTAGTAGCATAAATGCTCTTTAAGGCAGAGCATTACATCCTTTTCTCTCCCTCATGGAAGGGGTGTCTGGAGGGATGGAATTCCAGCTCCCACCTCACCATTACTGACAGGCATGCCTGGTAAATGATTAAGGCTTGGAGCAGCCTGGTGCAGTGGAAGGGGGTGGAACAGGCTGACCTTCAAGGTCCCTTCCAACCCAAACCACCCTGAGATTCTGTGGGTCCACAGACACAAATGTAGGTGTTGTGATGCTGGCAAGAGTCAAGGAAACAGCACAAAAGCAGCTTTTCCAGGCTGGTCTGGTTCCTACAGCCTTTGCCTGTCCCAGCACACAATTCCAGAGGGGAAGGAATGTTGCTATCGAGCTAGGAGCGGCGAATAACAGCAACACACTTCTTATTGGGCAAGAGAAGCACTTTATTGAAAACCTGACTTATATTTATAGGATGGTTCATGAATTTAAGACAGGACAGCAGTTCATTGGGTAACAGGAGAAAACATCCCATGTCATGTGCATCACACACTGTCCCACGACCAACACCAGGTGCTAATTTTATGCTACTAATTCCTTTCTAGCTGTAAGAAAGCTATCATCCTGGGAAAGAGTCTTGCCTGGAGCTGGGAAAGTTTCACAGCCTGGGAGCTAAAGCTAAAACAGCTCAGAACCTGGGAAAAGGCTAGGCTGAAACTTTCCTAGGCCTCCAGCAGTGTCCATGAAGGAGGGCTGAGCTGAAGGTTTTTGTGACAGCCTCAGGGGGAATCTGGTCCGAGGGTCCTCTGGAACTGCTGCATCTCCTGCTCTCAGAGGGCACTGTGGAAAAGGAAAAGCCTGCAGGTGCTCTGTGTGAGGTGATGGATTCATTCCCACTGCTCCAGGAAGCTTGTTGAAGGAAGATTTCCTGCAGTACTGTAGGAGCCATGGTGTGGCCTTAAAATAAACCCAGTGACTGTGCCTCTGTAGGAAGGCCAGGTGAGGCAGCCTGAGTTCCATGAGCAGTGTGAGGGCTCTGACCCACCCACCTTTCCCACAGCAACCAGCCCTCGTACCACACTTGTCACTAACTCGTGTCCAAGTGCTCTGTGAAGTGCTGCTGCCCCTGCACAGATGGGCAAAAAAGGCTTCCCAGGGCTGCCTGGAGGGCCAGAGGTGGAGAGGGGTTTCTGTGTCCTGCAGCAGGATCCCTGCCCTCTGCATTTCCACAGGGAGAGATGTACAAGTCCTGGAAGGGCTGGGAAGAAGCAAAGCACCCCCAGCCCTCACAGCCCAGAAGGCAGAGGTAAAAAAGGTGTGGGGAAAAACCTCCTGGAGGGATTTTGACCACCCTGTTGTCTCTGGGGAGACTGGCAATACCTCCATGAATTCTCTTGGAAGCTGCCCATCCCTTTGTCTTCACTCCATCAATTCTCTGGGGAAATCTCCATCTCCCACTTTCACTTATTCTACTGCAGTGAGGGGCTGCATCTCCTTCCACCTGGACACGGCTGCTCCACTTCCCTGGTGGGTTCCAGCAGCCCTTCCAGATCCATGGATCATTTATCCTGGCCCTCTACCCTTCCAGAGGTGCTGGAAGCTCTGCTGCTGACTCCTGTCAGAGCCAGAGTCTCCCAGGGGGTTCCCTTGGGGTCCTGGCTCTCTCACAAACAGAGGTGGCCCATGGCAAATGCACTTCATCCTTTCTGCCAAGACCAGCAGCTGCTGGGTGTTGGTAGCCTGAGGATGCCTCATCCAGGTGGAAATTGTCTTCTGGAAGATATCAACCCCAGAGCTGCCAATGAGCTGAAAGAGCAGGAATTGTGGTTCAGTGTAAATAAACCCTGCTGGCTGCTGTTCTCTATCTGTCTGTGCTGCTGCTTTACAATGTCTGTGCTTTTCTGTCTCCAGTGTGCTGCTGCAGAGGCTCCAGTTTGAAGTTCAGACCGGAAGAATTTGAAAAGCTGGGCCAGGGAAAGCTCCTGTGAACTCCTGGAGAGGGGGTCAGAGAGGGCATGGGAGATTCTGGATGTCACAAGAGCAGTAGAGGAGCAAAATATCCCCTCAGGGTGTCTGTGGCTGTGTCCCTCTGAAGAGACAGTCCTGATCCTGTGCCCACCACCAAACTCCACCAGCCTGGGCATCCAGGGACCAAAAGCTGCTGCAGCACCAGAGTCAGCCAAAGCCCTGCAGGGGTGTTTGGATAGGGAGATTTCTCCCTGATGGGAGGCAGGACAGTGATTTCGTGGCTTTTTTTGGGCTCTATGGTGTCTTGTAATGAGAAGATGCTGAAAATTCTTGCCTGCTCTCTCAGTTTGCAGCATGGGGGGGATAGAGGCTAAAGGAAAACTGATGGGAAAAATGTTTACAAGCCTAACTACTGAGTGAGGCCTCTCTAATGGAGGATTTAATCTGCAGGACATTGTTATCTCTGCTAGGTTTTCTGTATCTTAGGTACTCAATAAATGATTGCTAAAGTAATTCAGCATCCTCCTCTCAATCAGAAAACATAGCCCCGTGTCAGGTACCCAATCACACTCTCATTCAGCAAACAGAGCCCAGGCAGGGCAGGCCCATGGGTGAGGAAAGTCTGAAAACAGGCCTGAAATGCAGGCCTGGAGCTTGAAAAGGTGCTGGGAGCACCCTATGGCCAGAGCTTGTAGGAATGAGGTCAGGAAGAGCTGCAGGAAGCCTTCCACAGGGAAATTACATCACAACACTTACAGCATGGCAGCCAGGTGTTGCAGTGCTCAGCTGTGCCATGGAACATTTCCCTGCCTTGTAATGCTGAAAAAATCCTGGATTTCTGTCTCTCCTTCCCCAGGGCACTTCCTTGTGTCCTGCATTCTCCCTGCAGGCGTGTGAAGCACCAATATTCACAGAGGTGCTTCCCTTCAGCACTGACACAGTACCCTCCACCGAGGTGCATTGTTTTTTCCATTGTCTCCATCCCTGTCTTGGTGCCCTTCCTGGGATAGACCCCCCTGAATCCTCCCCCTCCAGCCCTCTGTGCTGTATTCTGAGTTCTTCCAGCCTGAAATTCTAGCTGTGTGGGTCTGTGCCCCCTCTCCAGCAGGTGCAGCCCCATGTCATGATGCCCCCTTGAAGGATTTTTCCAGCCTCGTTGTACCTCAGATGAGAGAGTTTGAGGGCTGGAATTGGAGGTGCCAGGCTGGGCTGCCACTGTGGTCCCCTGGGATGTGACTGCAGCTTTGTCCCCTGGCCCCTGTGGGGTGTGATTCGTCCCCATGTGTGGAGCACCTCCATTCTGCCTCTTCAGACCTGGGTCAGGTTTAATACAGTCTGTGAGAAAGGCTTAAAACAGCAAGGTTTGAGATTGAATTATGGTCTAATCTGCCACTAATAGAACCTGACCAGCTCCATTATTCACTGTCAAATCAGTGCATTTGCTATTAAAACACAGTGTGAACTTCCCTAATTTCTGTCGGGTTAGGACCATATCCATCATCCTCGCCTGAACCGACACCAGGGTAGTGCAGATAACACAGACAAATTTAATGTGGTTAATTCACCTTAGGAAGCTTGCTCCAGTGGTGCTGGGGAGGGAGGGGCTGGGCAGTCCTAGGAGGGAAAGGATGGATGAGAGCAAGCTGCAGTTTGACATTGCAGGGGGTAATGGAATTGCACAGGGGCTCTCTAGGATGGGGAGCACTGAGTGGCCCTGGCAGTCTGACAGCCTGACCCAAAACTGCTCAGAGGGGAGGGGACAGAGGAGGGACCAGTGCCATGTTCTGGAGCAGAGACCACAACCACAGCCCCAGATGTGCAGTTACACCACCCTTGCTGCAGCTGTCACAGCTCCGGGTCGCAGCCCCTTTTTCCTGCGCTGTGAACACAGAAATCAGCTCATGCTTTCTCCCAGATGATGCCATCCTTGGGCAGGCAGAGGTGGAATCAAAACTCTTTGTCTTGCTCCCTGGTTGGCATCAACCCTCTTCATGGAGGGCAAATACTCCTTCTGAGTGAATTGAACTGCTTATTTGCAGCATCCTAAATTGACCTGGGAAGACCCCAGGAGATATCTGGAGAGTCAAACAAAGGCTGCCTGGCCTGGTTCAGCTGTGACTCAGACCAGGATTTTGGCTCTTATTTGCAGAGGTGGAGAGCAAATCTGTGAATTTGGTGGGGCAGAAAAAAACCTTTGGCAGAAATTCTGTGTTCATGTGCTAGCTCTTCCTTTCCTGTTGTCTATGTCTGTGCTAATTCTGGAAATAAAGAATTATGAGGGTAGATGTCTCCCAATTTACCTGTCTGGGCCAAGAATTCATGGACAACAAGAAGAAACATTTTAGCTTGTATCAAAACCTGCTTCTTCCATGTTTGTGCTCCTTCCAGAGCTGCCATTTGCACATCCCCCAGCTGGGCACGAGGAGGGAGCTGCTCAGGAATTCACCACATCCACACATCCTACTTCCATGGCCCTCTAAGCACCCACCAGAGGATTTGGGAGGGCTGTGTACACCAGCACCAGGCTTGCACACACAGATGGACTTCAGGGATGCTTCCGAAGGGGCAGGTGAGGACTGGAGCAGAGAGGAGAGGCCAGGAAGCTGTGGGATCATTCCTGACTGCCATCTCCAAAGGAGCTCTGCAAAAAACACCAGGGTGCCACAGGGTTAAAGGTCTCACAGGGTCAAAGATGCTGTCACAGAGGTGTCCCCACAGTCATTAAGATCATGCCAGGAGCTTCCCAGTCTCTCGGGACAGGAAGCAGCATGTACCAGCCCTCGTGTGTGTGTGCAGCTCAGTCAACACAATTGCACTGGGAAAGGATCTTCCTGAAATTGTGGGAAAGGCACTGCTTGTCCTGTAGGAGCCAGGGCCTTGGGACTCTAAAACTGGGATGGCTTGGCAGGGACAGAGCTGACACAGCTGTGCCAGTGCCCAGTACAGAGCCCCAGGGGCAGTGTGGGGCCAGGAGGGGCACTCTATTCGTGGCTCCTTCCCCCTCTTCAGGACAGCAAGGAAGGTGGAAATCGTCCCCATGCAATTTGTCAGCCCAAAGGCTGATGCTGGTGGCATGGGGTGATCTATGCCACAATACATGAGGTAATTCCAGTGCAACAGGAGCTCCTTCTCCAGAGTCTCCAGCCTTCCCTCACTTGCCTCCTCTGTGCTGTCCTCTGTGCTGTCCTCTCCCAGGGTTGACTTTTTGCTCTCCCAGGTCTTCCACCATAAGCACTTCAGTTTGGAAAGGGGAATGAGTTTTTGCCAGGCAATATTCCTTGATGGTTGTCTTAGCCAGGGGAAAGAAAGGACTGAGGTCAACATGGAATCATAGAATCATAAAATGGCCTCGGTTGGAAGGGCCATAAGGCTCATCCATGGGCAGGGGCACCTTCCACTAGCCCAGCTCATGCTGTGCTTGGATCTGTGTGAAGGAATCTGACTCCCAGGACCTGTTTGGAAGGAACTGTCCAACTTCTGCCAGGATTGTGCTGGTGAGCTCAGGGAGGACCCCTGCCCCTCCTGCGGCACCATCCGTGCGTACCTGTGAGCCCCCGGACACACGGCGGGTTTGTTGCTGCGGCTGATTTGGATGTCAGATTTACATTTGCACACGTGAGATGAGCAGAGCTCGCTGTCCTTGCCTCCCCCTGTATCCATCTCAATTAAAAGGCGCTGTTGGGAGGGTTTTGTGAGCAGCCATGGAGCCGCGAGCGGGACGGGAGCGCTGCGATGCCTGCACTGCTCAATTATTCATTCCCCATTTCTGCAGATACAAAAGGTTAATCCAGGAGGCGCCTGCCACACAAGGAAAGCAGCTCTTTGGAGACAGCTCCTTATTATTATTATTTTTTTTTTCCTGGTGGTTTTTCGAGCATTATCTCTCCTCTCTTTCTTTTCGTGCGGGGAGTGTGGGGAAGGGAGCATGGAGGATAATGAAGAGCTTCCTCTTCCCTGGCAGACAGCTTGAGGAGAAGGTTGAAGTGGTTGGTGTGGGCAGGATGGATGATGAGTCATTACAATTTTGGAGTTTGAGTCCTCCACCTCTCTAGTTCTCACCTTCACCAAGCTTTCTGTACTGAGGGATAAATGCTGGGATCTCTGCCCCCCTCTCATCCCACTCCCACCAATGCCCCCATGTTTAGAGAGGCTGAGTAGATCTGCTGCCTTATTAATAATAAAGACACTCAGTCCTTTGAGCAAACTCTGCCCTGTGCCCTCCAGCTCACACTGTGGGGCTTCCACCTCAGCCCTTGGCATTCCATGAAATAGGGCCTTCCAAGGATATGGAGGAAGAAACTTCTGCTTTTGCAGTGAGACCAGGCAACAAAACAAGGAAGGAGGCAGCGTGGCACGGCCAGTGCTCCACCAGCCTGGGAGGGAAGGCTCCAGGGCTGTGTCCTCAGCAAATATTGCCATGGAAAACATCCTTCCATCAGAGCAGCTTGTGAGGGAGCCTTGCAGAGCTCTACATCCTCCTTCTTTCCTCACAATATGTGTTTTTCCTTGGCATCCAGAGGCTCTGCCCTGCTTCTGTTGGAGAACTCTGATGGGTCCTCTGGAGAAGCCCCAGTGACCTCCTCATGGCCTTGCTATGCAATGTTTTTGTGCCTGGGACTCAGGAGAAGTTCCCTGTGCCACTCTGAGCTGCCAGGACCTGCAGTTGACTTGAGGCTTGGAGGGGGATTGGAGCCAGGAAGGGCTTTGGCCTCACCCTGGGCTGGCCTAGGGGTCATGGGGAGCTGAAGAGAGACAGCCAGGCAGGTGTGACCCTCAGCCACACCTTCCCTGTGATCACTGCAGACATCTGGGTGACCCACAGTTCTTCCATTATTCATCCTGTTGGGCTGATCTTGTTCCTGGAGCTGTTGGAAAGGTCAGCTCCGTATTAAGGTGCTGAATGGGAAGGTGCCATGGGCTGGAAATTGAGCCTGTCACACCAGAGTGACTCTCATGGATGGTGTTTGATTTGCCATTAATATTAATTGTAGCTTTTGAGGGGCACTCACAAAGATCCGCCACGTGGTAACTGTCTCCAGCAGTGTTTGCCTTTGGAAAAACATAAATACTGTCCAGAAGTTGTTCTGAAAGGGCTGAACTTCCTCCTGCAATGAGGCACAGGTGAACAAAGAGGTGTCCAGAAGGCCCAAGGGAAATGGAGCCTTTGGGACATGCTGCCCTCGATTCCCATGCCACCCCACAGCTCCTGGGATGAGAGGGGAAAGCAGGAATCTCCTGAAACCCATCAGGATTATCAGGCAGATGTGTGGGCACACAGGCAGCAGCTGGATTTATTTCCTGCTGCAGAAAGACACCCTGGTAACTCAGGGTATCCCATATGGAGCCACAGCACGGGGTCTTCTCCTGCCACAGCTGACCAGGCCACACAAAAATCACCTTGCTGGGAGTTTTCCTCTGCCCACAAAGAGCCCAACCACCTTTGTGTGGGCCATAGTACATTTCTGCCTGCCCAACAAGAGGTGACTTCAAGGCCAGGGGCCACATCCACCTCCTTTTCAGTGATGAGGTGGTGCTGATCACAGAACTGGGAGTGGATTTACAACCTCTGTGGGCTGGCTGATGAGAAGAGAAGCAGAGTCTGGCATTTCCATGAATTGCACCATGGAAGGACACGTTTCTTTACCTGCTGTTGTTGCAAAGTAAGATTGGCTGACAACAGCTGTCTGGGCTTTTCCATGTGGACACTGCTGAACACTCGTGGAGAAACCTCATCTGTTTTTTTTCCCAGGCTGCTGACTTTTCTCAGCTCCAGCTTGAATCTTTCCCAGGCTGGGGATCTTTCTCAGAGACAAAACAAGGGAAGGAAGAAAGAAAACACAGATAGACACCTGGTGTTGACCACCGAGCCATGTGAGTGTCTCGTGATATTTTGCATAAAGCATGTTTTCAAAGAGGTGTTGCCTTCTTTGACCAATGAGTCTTTTCTACTTTGTTTTTCACAATCCCCCTGATATAAATACCATGGCTTTTCAATAAATCTCTCCTTCTTGCTGCCTGGAAGGTGTTTGTTGCTGTGTTCTTTCACTGCTTCCTAGCCTTGCAGCAACATTTCCACACTCCACTGAAGAGCTGAAACAGCTTCAGCTCCACACTGCCAAAGCCTGTTTTTTGGAGAGGACAAACCATCCCATGGTGGAGCCAGTAGAGCCCTGCTGCTCAGGGAAGAAGTGCAGATGATGTGGTTGGATGGCTACAGGTGGTGAAAGGAGACAGCACTTCTGAGTAATTTGGTTAACCAGAAATACTTGTAAACTTTCACTGGTATTTCTAAAAAAGTCTGGGAGGAAACACCCAGGAAGAATAAATGTTTCCTTTTGGTCTTTCTGAACAAGAAGTTTCCCATTTACATTACAAACGCTGAGTGAGGAGCAAGGGAAACTTAAATTACCAAAAAGAGGGAAGAAAACCTGTCTGTGCTAATGGGAAAGTTTGACCCAAGCTGTGGGGTAAGCAGGAATTCTTTCTCTAGGAATACAGAATGCTTCCAATTTGGAGCTGACCAAAGAAAACTCCAGTTAAACAAAAAAGGAGTGGAGATCCTGCCATGGAGATCGTACTGCAGCCAGCTAGGTGGTGTTAGCTAAGAAAGACTGCTCAAAGAAGACTTTTCCATCTGGTTTAGGGACTTTGAGCACTTCAGGACTTCAAAGTGTGCCTGGAGGGGACTATTTGTTCTGTCATTGTCCCAGACAAGAGTCTGGGGCTTGGGTGAACATTGTTTGTTTTAACAAATCTTTAAATTTACAGGTGATTAAATCGAGGCAACCAAAGCAGCTGCTGGAAAGATGTGCAAGGTCCAGGGGCAACACACCCTTGATTTGGGGCTGGTAATAAATCCCATCATCCCAATCCCAAGTTATTTCTTTGTGTTTTGAGATCTGTCTATCTCTGTCCTCGTTTGTTTACAGGAACGTGGGGGATCCTGTTGTAAACTGTGAAGTATTATCAGGATATTAGGATTGCATTTTCCTGGGCAGAGAACTGAAGTTTGAATCCACCTGGCAGTAGTGAAATGCAGTGAAAGCAGTGGAATGTTCCTGACCCGGGCTGTAACTGAATTGAAATATGGCCTGTGGGCTGGAAGGGTCCTTAGATCCCATGTAACAACCTGGAAAACCACCTTGAGGAACACCTGAACCTCTGCTGGGCACTGGAGAAGGTGGACCATGGACTTCTCCAAATCTCTGGTGCTCCCCAATCCAAGAACCAGAGCTGGCCAGGCAGGAGGACTCCAGGCAGCTTCTTGTGTCCATTTGGCCAAACCTGAACACTCAGGGAGATGAAGCTGAGGGAGGGTCGCTGATTTCTGCTCCGAGACTGACCCAGTGGTGGCCTAAAGGCTGAGCATTTCCTAATTATGAAACTGGAGATTGGTGTTTATTCACACCCATTTAATTCCTGGTGTGAAGGTGGGCTTGATATTTTGGTGAAATTACATGTTGAGCTTTCTCTTTATTCCAAATACAGTGGACAGTTGTCCCATCATCTGATAAAAGCTGCCCATGATGAGCAGTCAATCAGGAAAAATGTCATGGAAGAACTAATGCGAGAGCTGCTGGAGAATCAATGAAATCTGAGCATTTCAAATGATCAAAGACAAGAGTTTGTACACGGTGGGTGTTGCAGCAAGGAAATCCTTTGCACAGGGAGCTCCTGAGGCCAAGAACGGAGCAGGATCTGGGAGATGATCCCACACTCCCAAAGGTGAGCACAAATTCATGGCCATGACGTGAACACTAATTATTGGATGCCTTAAATATCCCACCGAGGCTCTGGAGAGGAAGGAAGTCTTGCATTGCCTGCCAGAGGTGATCTTTGGACCTTCCACTTTTGGGTGCTGCATTGAGAGGCCAAGTGGTGATTGGTGATTGAAGAGCACCTTTCCAAACCACGTGGATTTGGAGTAGTGGAATATTCACTGTGTGACCCAATGAGACAAAGACCCCATGGAGCCCACACTCAACTCCTCCCAGAGAATATAGAGTCTTCCAGCATGGGTTTCATTAAGAGATGAGCATTCCACCCCAGGCACGTGCAGCAGGGAGGGATCCTCATTTTCATGCCCCTCCAAGCTGCATATTAAGCACAGATGGATCCTTCTCCATGGAATTCTGAACAGGACAACACCAGTGGGACCCACAGCAGGTCCCAGCACTCCCACACATTTGAGCGCAGGATTTTCCAGAGGCATTCAGCTCCTCTGGGTTTATCTGGGAGCAGGCTGCTCTGGTTAAAATAACACTGTGCAGCAGAACAGAAAATAAGATGTCACGGCGAACTAAACATCTTCACTTTCCCAACATACTAAAAAGCTCTGGGGTGAGCAGGGATGGGCGAGTGGCAAAGGGACCAGGTGGCCCTGCCCAGCCCCTCCATGGGTGGCTTGGGCTGGCCATGCATTTCTGTCCTGTCATCATTCCCAGGGAAGAGCTGGGGAGATGGACACAGCCCAAGCCTATCTCCTAGGACATCTTTAATTTTTGCCACTAAAGAATACATTTCATTTGCAGTAACATCTTATTTTCTGTTCCACTGCACAATTTTATTCTAAGCAAGGTGGTTTTCTCCTGGATAAACTCTGAAGAACTCCCCAGCTTTCCTTTCAGTAAGAAGAGCTTTGGAAGCCCTGCTTTTATTTATTGGTTCGTTTTTATTTCCTGTTCTTTTTCTGCCATGTTTAGTATGACTGAGTGACCAATTCAATAAAAAATGGAAAACTTGTGTGGGTTGTGTAATAAAGCAGAGCAGGTTGCTCTGAGGGGGCTGTATTATACTCACAATATTCTTTACAAAACCCAGATTTGAAATCGAGATATGCTGAATGAGATGGGGCGCCGATATTTCATTTCAGTTCTTATTACTGCTGTGAATAGGAACAGTCACCAGTACACACCTCCCGAGGCACCCACAGGGAATCTGCTCTTGGGAACAGCCCTGGTGCTCCCTGGAAATACCAACCAGACCTGGAATTGCTCCTCTCCCAGCCTGGGAGATGAGGCTGGAAAGTCTTTGGGGCAGGAAGCGACATTTGTATTGTGCAGGGCTTGGTGTGAGGGCAGAGTTCATTTTGTTGTCTCCACAGAATTCTTGTGCAATCCTGGAATTGTTTAGGTTGGAAAAGACCTTTAAGATCCTTGAGTCCCAGCAATTCCAAGCCAGCAGCAACCCATGTCCCCAAGTGCCACATGCACCTTCTCTAAATCCATCCAGAGATGGGGACTCCACCTCCACCCTGGGCAGCCTGCTCTGATTCTTGACAATATTCCTTCCAGGGGCAGATCCCCTTCTCAGGGAAGGGAATTTCTCCCTTCCCACTGCCAGGGAAACCCCACAATGATCAGAGAGAATTCTTTCCCAATAAAAACAGCTTTCCTGCCTGTGTGCATGGCACGTGCTCATCTCTGTTTTGCTGCCAAACCCATCCCAATTCAGGACTTCCACACTGACATTTTCCCATCACTGGGAACTTTCCACATAGAATATCTGCTTTATTCCCTCTCTGCTGCATATATTGAAGGTTTAGTACAGCAGCTGCTTTTGTCCAAGGGAAAGGGACATAATGAGGATGTTTTTTCTCTGTGTAAGGGATAACAAGCGTGTGATGGCACCACCTCTGCACAGCAGCATCAGTGATGTATAAAATCAAGGAGTTTATTTTCACCTCTTCTTTTTTTCGTGGGAATTGGCTAAGACATGCTTATGGTATGACCTTAATTCTGTGCAACAGGGTCCTTTTGGGGTTGTTTCCAGGTGTTTTCTTCCTTACTCTTGTGCTAGCACAATGGTAACACTGCTCTGTACAGGTAAAAAGTTCAGCAGCTGATGGAGAAAATGTTATCCCCCAGCAGCTGCTCATGAATTCTTATGTGCCAGCAGCAGTGCATGAACCATTCTTTGTTGTGAGATAAAATCTGACAGAAAAGCATAGCTCCTGACAGAAAAATCTGATGCAATTAAGTTTCTGTGCACAGCTCATAAACTTTGATATGGCAAATAATGGCCAAAATTGATCTTAAATCCAACATTAAAAAAGTGCCCGAACCCCCCACGTTCCACCAGATCAACTCCAGGTATCCATCTCTGCCCTCCTGGTGGAAGCAGGGCATGTTTTTCTTCCTCACTGAAATAGCAAACAACAAAGAAAAAAATGGGGGAGTGGGGATAAATTCCAGGCAAAGGCAAATTTCTTGCACTGCATATTAACAAAACTAATTTGGGGATGAAGCTGGACACAAATGACATGGATTGGCCTTGAGGAATTTCTCTTTTTGGCTCAGTCATGTAAACAAAACCAAGACCATGCACTTGGTGTCCTCACCAGTTTAGGCCACAGCTTTGACTGGGAGGCTGCTACAGACCTCTCTGGGTCTCTGCTGTGCTCCATCTTTGGAAAAAAAATCCTGTTTGGGAGGAAAATTAAAGGTTCTTGCTTGTGCCACATGGGTTGGGAGCAGGTGGGAGATGGGGACATTGCACCAGTGATGACAACATGGTCCTTTGCTGGGAGGAGATGGGGAAAAAAACACAGCTGGGAAGCAGCATGGAATTCACACCTCCTGGAGCCCATAAAAAATGGAGTGTGTGAGTGTCTTTGGTACAAAACAACATAATGTGGAGAGGGAAAGGGCACTGTGAGGACTAGAAGTACCAAACAAACGAGAAAAGCTTCCTGTGGACTCAGAACAAAGGTTGATATTTGATATTGGCTGTTTCCAGCAGCTGGGATGGAGCAGCACAGCTCCAGTGTCTGGCACGCTCCTTGATCCCAACTTCTTTAGCAATCCAATGGCTGACAGCATTTGTGGAATGGGCTCCTTTAAATATGGGCAAATGCACCCAAATTTGACCAAATCCATATGAACTAAACAGGTAACAACAGAATCATGGTTCAGGTTGGAATAGACCCACTGAGCCCATGCATTCCCCAGGACTGGTATTCACCACAAGCCATGTCCCCAAGTGCCACATCCACACGGCTGTTGAACATTTCCACGTGATTTCACCACTGGCCCTTGCAGCCTGCTCATGAAATACAAACACAAGATTAATAAAACAATAATAAAATAATATTTGGAGGCAGTCTCAGCTAAAGAAGGTGCATGAAGTTCCCTGTGACCATGCATAAAAATAGAGGGGGATTTTTTTCCCTCCACTGTGTGCCCGGAGCCTGACAGACTCATGGCTGGGAGCTGGGAACAGACACCTGAACACAACCTGCCTGCACAGAGAAATTTCCTGAGATGCTGCACTTTGGAGATGCCAAATGATCCTATTACAGACTTATCAAAGCAGTGGGGATTAGCAGAGATAAAACAACTTTCAGCACTGGTCTCTGCCTTTCTTTGCTCTTTTGTTTGTCTAAATAGCTGTTTTGGTGAGTGCAGGGAAATAATAGGAGGCAATTATTGCTCCATGTAATGTTCCATGTTTGGTTTTGTAATCCTTCAGTTCTGTTTATTCTCATTTTGAGCAAAAAAGTTCCCCCTGGAATATGCTAATCTCCTTTCAGCTCTGCAGAGCTCTCCTCCTGCAGAGGCTCCTGGCTTTGTGTGCACCTGATGGCAGAGCAAGGACAGCACTGTCCCCAGGGCACGGGGCACTCAATGCCCGCTGGCTGGGCTGCACAAAACAGAGGGAACAAATCAAATGCACCCAGGCACAGAACAGAGGGAACAAATCCACCCAGCAGCCCAGCACAGGGAGCTCCCTTGCTGGCATCCCCTCCGTGGCTCAGCTCCTTTCACCTTCAGGAAGGCAGAGAGGGATTTTGGATGGTGAGGAAGGAGAAGAGGGAACCAGAGGGCTTTTCAAAAGCAGCTTTTTGGAAAAGCTGGCCTTATCTGAGCTTTTAATCAGCTTTGAGATCCTGAAAATTTGTACCCAGCCTCTCCTCAGCAGGAGATCTCTCCTAAAATCTCCTTAGGAAGATCTAGAGAAGGGTTCACTTGTGCTTCCCACCCTTGTCCCTCCATCCTCTCCTTGGGAGCAGCAAGGAGATGTCTGGGAAGCACCAGGGTCCCCTGAGCACTGCTAGGAGAGGCTGCTGCCACCTGTAGCCACAGCACTATTGCAGGGGGATGGATTTGGCTCCAGCAGATCTCTGTCATATAATTCTGCAGGTAACCCTGGGGGGATCAAAAAATTCAGCTTCTCCTGCTGAATGCCTCCCTGGAGGCTGAATCCCCCTTTCCTGGGAGCCCCAGCAGCCAGGAGATGGTGTCCCAGCAGGTTGAAAAACTGGTGCTGCCATATGGGCTGTGCTTCTGCTGATTGAGGGACCCCAGGAAGGGATCTAAACACTTGTTGTGACTACCTGGGCCATGGAATGAGGGAGTCATGAAAAGCCACCTTCACCCAGCTGGGGAGGAAGAACAGGTTAAAGTCCTTTGATGACTCAGGGTCTCAATGAGGGACAGGGAGTGGATGAAGATGCTCCTGGATGGAGCACCCCTCAGCAATTTCATGGCTCTTCTCTGGGCTTGCTCCAAGAGTTCCATGTCCCCAATCACCAACCAAAGAAGGCACACCCGGGCAGGGATATGAGTTTCAGCAGTCTGAACTGTATCTGCTGGCACACAAAGGACACCCAAACACCACCAGAGAACCATTAATGCTGAAAAACTCCAAATCATCACCTTTGACCAAGTACCACCACGCCCACTTAATTATGATGCCACATCTGCTTATTTTTGGAACACTGTGGAGCTGTTCATGCCCTGATTTAAGGAAATCACCACTGGCCTGTGGGCTGTGAGCTGGAGCACAGGGATGCTCCTACAAGGAAAAGTGAGTGCACATTCCATCTTTGGCTGAGCAGAAGGAACTCTTCCACTCAGGATTCCCAAGCCTGAGGAGCAGCCTGCTTTTTGTGCCTTTGTCTTGTTTGTACAAGTTTTGTGTGGCTCCCTAAATCCTGCAGCTGGTGCTGGGAATTACAGGGGCCAGCTCTCAGCCTTGGCTTGGTGAGTTTGCTCCTCCTGTGACCACTGAAAACAAACCCAGAGTGCTCACAGCGGATTAAACACCAAGCCTCCATTGATACCCACCCACAGCAGCTCTCCAGCACAGCCAGGACAGGTGACAATATACAAATATACATAATAAAGCTCTGGAGAAGTGTGCTGGGAGCTGGGCTTGGGGGGGAGGAAGGAGCCAGGGAAATAATGCATAATTCACAAGGCAAATTAATCATTCCTCTCTCCTCTGCCTGTTGCAATTATGTGGAACACGAGTAATCATGAGGTTACTATTTTTTATTATTATTATTATTATTATTTTTATAGCAGGAGAGTAAACAGTAGGGCTGGAGATATTTGAGTGAGGACAGGCAGAGAGCTGCAGTCACATTTAGAGTGGTGCCTCACCAAGATTTCTATCTGGCTGTGCTTTCATTGTAGAAAGGGCTTTTTTTTTTTTCCTTTTTTTTCTAATTCTTTCCCTTTTAGATTGGTGGGGAGTTGTGGAAAAGAGGAGGGCGGGGGGGCTGCTGCGCGTTAGAGCAGAGAGATTGGGTAAAATTATTTTCCTTCATGCTTGGCTAGGCCTCAGTGTGAGAAAGGGGACCCAGCTTAGGGCTGGTGGGAGATGGCAGATAAAAGCAGCTTCATTTCTCACTGACCTTCCATGCATTCGGCCCGGCCGTGCGAGGGGGGGAAGGAACAATGGGAGTCACCTCCAGAAAAACCAGCCCTGCACCTGGATCTGGCAAATCCAGGCAGGGAGAAAACAGAAAGAGTCAGGGCTGCACCCAGAAAGGGTTTCCAGAGTCCCTGGTGTGGGTTCCATGCAGCCATCAGGAGCCATCTGGAGGATGTCAAAGCAGCCTAAAGAAACCAAATCCTGTGGATGGGCTAAAGAATCCAAATCCTGTGGATGGTCTATAGAACCCAAATCCTGTGGATAGGCTAAAGAAAGCAAGTCTTGTGGATGGGCTAAAGAACTCAGATCCCAGTCCCAATTCAGCAGGAGATTTGATGCAACGCTCACCATCCATTAGCAGGAATAGGAGCAGGCTTGGAAGGGATGCCTGAGCCCCTCACTCACCAATCCTGCACACCAAACCCTTTGGAAAACTCCTGTTTTGTGTCTTAGGAGGAAGCAAAGCTTTGCATTGCAGTGAATCATTGAATCACCACATTTTTTTGGGTTTGAAGGCACCTTAAAGCTCAGCCCTTTCCACCTCCTGCCATGGGCAGGGACTCTTTCCACTATCCCAGTTTGCTCCAAGCTCCATCCAGCCTGGCCTTGGACACTGCCAGGGATCCAGGGGCAGCCACAGCTTCTCTGGGAAACTGTGCCAGGGCCTTTCCACCCTCACAGGGAAGAATTTCTTCCCAATATCCCATCTAACCCTACCTGGCAGTGCAAAACCCTTGTCCTGTCACCCTTGTCCAAAGCTCCTCACCAGCTTTTTTGTAGACTCCCTTTAAGGGAATGTGATGAGGACTGAACAAAGGGTGTGATGGAGGATGCAGGGTGCTGCTGCTTGGCACAGGTGGAGGAGTTCACCAAGAGCCTTAAAAAAGGGTCTCTGGAAGGCTGAGAATGCCTTTAGTGCTGGGTGGATCTCTCTTGGAGGGAGGTGATCTCTGTTCCTTGTGCTGAGTTGAGATACTTCATGTTTTGTGTCCCTCTTTCATATCCCTGAGGGTCTGGGGTGCTATTTTAGGTGAGAAGGGAGAGAAAAGATGCTCTACACTGAGAAGGGCTGGCTACAGACTGAGATTCTGGTGCCCTGATGATGAAGACAGGTGGATATTTGTTCTTCCTTGCTCTTTTCTTCACTCAGGTGACTTCCATGCCAAAGTGTATCTCCTTCCTGGTCCTCACATGGTGATTTCATGGTGGGATTTCTTCACCGAGAGATTTTAGATTACAAAAAGCTCTTCCCAGCCCCAAATTCTAGACTTGTTCCTCCACTTCACACAGAGCCCTCAGCCCCTCGAGATCCTGGGGGCAATTTCAAGCTCTCCTTGATGGTGACACAACTCACCCTGCAAGCCCAGTTAATTATCCCAGCATTACTGAAGTGCCAGTATGACACGGAGCTCTTTAGTGCCTTTTGTGCATTTATGGTTTTCCCCAAGAGCTGAGGGTTTGCACAGGACCTGTGACACGGGAATTCCTTCCTTTCACCTACCTAAGGCTCAAAATGCAGAGGTAAAATATGTCAGCAGGGCACCCATCCCTATGCAGGAGGTTTCAGGGGCAGAGCTGAGCTGTGGAAGTGCTACCTCCTTCTTTTTCCATGTGAGTAAAATTAAAAAGGGAGTTAAACCTTTTTTCAAACTTAAATTTCCACTGACATAAAAGGCTCACCAGCCCTTGGTGCTGCTGTGTGAAATGTCTGGCCTCAGATGACTGTTTTGCTGATGAGATCTTCCAGGTTCGTCCTGGATGCTTCCAGGGACACCTGCTCCAAGGTAAACTGGGCACCAATTAAAACAAAGTCTCTATTCAGACAACAGACACCCTTTTGGGATGAATCTGAATTATGGGTGGGGGGGAAAGTGCTTTTTGCTTGTCTGTAAATGATGCTGGAAATCAGGAGCTTATTTCCTGGATTGTTCTTTGAAATGCCACTGGAAGTTGTACAATTAATTCCCTGGGAAATCCCAGGTTGCTGCTTTTATAAAACTTAAAGCATTACAACTTTAAACATAAGATGCCTTTTAACCAGTTTCCCAGCTGAAGCTTTCCCAAGGAACTTGGTTGTGTCTCCCTCAAAAGTCCTGCATGTGGGAACAGTAACAGAGAGGTGCTGTCAGACAAACCCCTGGTGTGAAGAAAATGAGAGGTGTGGCACTTCCTTCTGGTCCTTCCCAAGTGCTTTCCCAGCCAGGAGCAGCCTCCTGCCATCAGGAATTTGGCTCATTCTTGCTGAGTCACCCAGATGCCTGATTAGGTTGAGATAGAGTTTGGGGGAGGTTTGCTCAGGAAATGAGTTTTGGGGAGTCCAGGGGTGCACCTGGCTCACCTCCCCAAGCCAGCTTATGGTGCTGAGCTGGAAGAAACCCCTTGTATGTATTTTCTTGCCTCCTGGACATTCTTGTTCTCTTCCAGAATCCCCTAAATTCTGCAAATTCTTATTGCTGCGGATCCTCTGTCTTCCTCCTTGACTGCTCCTCACATCAAGACAAAGACTAGCCCAGGGAGTCCTTTAGAGAAGAAAAAAAAACCTCATGGAGAAGAAATCTTTCTTCCCCTTAAAAGAAATCAACAAGAGGAGGTTTATAATTTCTCCAGGGGGAAAATTGCACCTGCCAGCCTGTTTTCTCAGGCCTCAGCTCTTGAAGCACTTGAGCACAATTCCAGCTTGAATTGCAGGAGTTCTCCTCCTGCCTGGCTCCCTTCGGATGACTCATGGCTTTCAAAGTTGGTCACGTCCTTCAGGATCCTGCGGAATTGAAAGGGGCCTTTGCTTCCCTGCAGCTCAAGGATACGGAATGGGAGCCAGCCTCCCTTCCAGCCCTGCCTCCTGCCTGAGCTCATGTCAAAATGCTCTCCTTGCAAAGTTGCAGCGCGGTTCTGTTTGCCAGACAGGAACACAGGGACGTGCTGGGTACTTTGCCACGTTTCCCACAGGGAACAATTTCTTATTTCTTTGGTTTTAACAAGGGTTTTCTCCATGTCTGGTTTAACTCCCTTGCTGTCCCTCCACAGGAAATATTCCTGCATGCCCAGCTTGGCCTAAATCTTTATTTTCACCCTTAGAAAGGGACTAGAGGAAGGGTTGAGACAGCCTGGATTTTAAGTTACAGGGACATTTGGCATCATGTCTTGGAGCTGATGGACTTGACCTACAGCTGAGCCCTGGGATGATGGGGGGTGATGGTTTGGAACTAAAAGAGGGCAAATGCTGCCATTAAGTTTTCCCATCCTGTCCTTTCTCCCATACCAGGAGACTGCCCCATCCCTTTACCCTGTGAGCTCTCTCTCATGGCAGAAAACTCTTCTGGCTCACACAGTCTTTAAATTAAAAAAAAAAAAATTACTTGTTATCCATCTAATTTCTCTGAGAGGAAATTCTATTAAATCCCCAGAAGAAAGTGCATTATGGCTGTACTTTCCGAAGCAGACCCTTGAATAAACTTTCTTCCTTATTTCACATCAGGAAATTCACATTTCCATTATTGCTGTCATTATGAAGCAGATGAACATTTTCTGGAACAATTAGACGCGGGTGTGTGGAATAAAGAGCGCAGTTCGCCTGAGATCATTGAAACCTATCTGTTTGGGTGATTCATTTTCTTCCAACTAGGCTGCCCATAATAAGCTTTTCTTCTCTGGCTTTGTCTTGTTTCCCATTTCAGGAGCCACAATGCCCGAAGAATTGAAAGAATGTCTTTCCCCATGTCCTTGTGCTGCGACTGAGCCTGGCAAACAAAAAAATAAAATATATTAAAGAAAAAAATCAAGCAGAAAAAGAAGACAAAGAGGGGGCAGAGCAGATTGTAAATAAAACAAGTGGTGAGGGTAACTTGGGGCACGAGGGCCTTGAGGAATGCTGTGGTGTAGAGGATGGGAGAAGAATTCTTTTTGCTCTGAAATGAAAAAAACAACCCATGTGCATAAGAGATGGCAGAATATTCCTTGTCATGGCCTGGTTCTTGTGTCACGTCCACCCATGTGCCAAGAAACTTCATCTCCTGCTTCCATTACTTCAGTAAAGTCCCCCTGGTGACCCCATGGACAATGGGACTTGGCTTTCATGGTTATGTGCCACAAAGGTGGCACAGCTGTTCTGTGGGGCTGGGCCCGAGGAAAGGAAATGGTTTAAAAACCTTTACAAATACAGGGTGTCCTCTGCACACCTTCCCCATGGCCTGGGGTCTTCCCCATGCCCCCACCCCAGGGCATGTGGGGCTGATCCCCAGCGTGGGCAGCAGGAAAGGGATTGGGATTGGGATTGGGATTGGGATTGGGATTGGGATTCTGCCCCTCTGCCCCACTCAGGTGAGACCCCACCTGCAGAGCTGCCCAGCACAGGAAGGAGCTGGAGCTGCTGGAGAGAGCCCAGAGGAGGCAGCAGGATGAGCAGAGGATGGAGCAGCTCTGCTGGGAGGAAAGGCTGGGAGAGTTGGGATTGTTCAGCCTGGAGGAGAAAAGCTCAGGTAACCCAATGGTGGCATTCCAGTGCGTAAAGGAGCCAACAGCAAACAGGGAAAGAGACAATTTCCAAGGATTTAGGGTTGCCAGGACAAGGGGGAACGCCTTCCTACTGACAGAGGGATGTTAATTAGATGGGATATTGGTGAGAAATAGTTCCATGTGAGGGTGGTGAGACCCTGGCACAGGGTGCCCAGAGAAGCTGTGGCTGCCCCTGGATCCCTGGCAGTGTCCCAGGCCAGGTTGGACAGGGCTTGGAGCAACCTGGGATAGTGGAAGGTGTCCCTGCCTGTGGCAGGGGGTGAGACTGGATGAGCTTTAAGATCCCTCTCAGCCCAAACCATTCCATGATTGCTGACAGTGGTGCAACTGGCTCCCCTTAACTCTTTGCCCACATCTTTATTCCCTGGCAGCTTTTCTTGGGATGTGTCTGTGATTCCCAGCCAGGCTGTGCCATTGATGGAGCAGCACAGAGCCCCAGCAGCCACAGTGCCCATCCTGGGGAAGGCACCTCCTTCCCAAACTGGCTCCTCTCCCTGGGGCAAGAGCTTTATCCTGCACATAAAAGTGCAGTTTCCTCCTTGGTCCCTCACAGAGGACTCTGGGGAGCCCCATCCCAAGTGGAACAGCCTGAATTTCCTCATTTTGATGGCTGTCCCAAATCACAGCTGCACCTCACTCACATGAGTGGGTGCTGTGAGGCTCCTCCTTGGAGGGCTCACAAAGCATTTCCATTGTTTTTTCCCTGCACATACATAAATACACCTGGATAATGAGAGATGACTGATAGTACAGGGAAACTTGCTGAGGGGGATGTCACTTGACAAACAAATAGGTTGGTAGGGGTCTGAAATAATATTTTCCTTGTTCATCCAAAATTGAACACGAGCCTGCTGGGTGATCCCTTGCTGGTTCACCTTTTGTTGCAAGCAAGACAACAGCAGTGCAGCCAAAATTCCTGTCTGGTGGCAGGAATGAGCGTGTTCCATTGTGGTTATCACCCAAATCCTCACGGAGCAGCCTGAGATTTCTGTCAGAACTGCTGCAAACACTCTGGAAATCTCCTGGGCACCTCTAAGAATGCTTTGTATGAAGTTTGCAACTCAAAAAATTATTGGAGAGTGGAAGGAAATAAAGAGCTTGCTTTGATTCTTTTAAAACAGCAGCAGCAGCCGACGTGGGTCTGCCCCGGGCTGCTTTTGGATATATATATTAGCAGGGGTTGAATGGAATGGGAGCTACTGGAGAATGTGAGGCAAGGGAAAATGTTTTTCTAAGGAAGAGAAATGGTAAAACTTAAGGGAGAAAGCGGAGAATGCGAGACCTTGAACCCAGCCTCTTTGGGGAGAGGGGGGGATGAAACAGAAAAAAACAAAAGTGCCCACTTGAATAATAGACTAACTGGCGACCTTGAACATATATGTGTGCATAATGAGAGTGAAACAAAGGGCCTCTGAATATCAGGCATTCTTAGGCTGCAGAATAATAATCACAAGTGGCAAATGTAAAAAATAAAAGCAAGACATATAATATAACCGAAGTAATGGGGACCTGAACCAAAGGAGATGAGAGGAATGATGGAGGCTTCAGCAACAGCCTGGGCTCCTCAATGGCCCAGCTACTGCTTGAAGCTGTTCCTGCTGCTCCAGGAGGATTTTTTTTATGTTTTATTATCCTGGACCAAGTGGAAACTCCATTTCTTCTGCAGAGCACTGGGCAAGTTTGAGAGAGGGGAGTTTCCAGGTTGGTTCTGCTCCCCAGCCCTCCTTGTCCTGCATCCCAGCTGGCAGGGGATGGGGATGCCCATGGAGGGGTTCAATTCTTGCCAGCGAGGGATGGGGTTTGATGCTGATCACTGGGCTCCATGGATCTGGCAGGGCCAGTGGGTGTAGGGATTTCCATGGAATCCCAGTTTGTTCCCAGTACTCCCCAAAGCTGTGCCCATCGCTGTGAAGCAGCAAATGCTGTCTTCCTGTTTCCTGCTATGGCCTTTTAGGCAATTCCTCAAGTCATCTTGACCACTTGAGGATTGTTTGCTCCTTGATTTCTTCTGGATTGTCTGTTTGTTTCCTTATTGCACTGCAAGTGCAGTTCAGCGCAGTGCTCACCTGCAGACAAAGTCCCTGCCCTCTGTGTGGCTTCCAGGCTGCTCTTCTCTCTGGGGGTGAGAACATTTCACCCCAACCTTGTGCTTTTCCTTCCCAAATCTCGTATGCTGTAGTCCCTTTGAAACTATCCTTCATATCTTCTTCTGATTTGACTTGAGGAGAAATGTCTTAAATGCCTTCTCCAGATCACCAGTGGAGATGAGAGGCTCCTTCTGAGGTTCTCCTTGGCATGTGATCCTCGTTTGGTTTCTTCTCAGTCACAGGGCAATTTGAGATGGGCATTGAAAGATTTCCTCCAAGACCTCCCCTTCATTTGGGATTTCTCAGAGACTGTTTTACATTGGATTTATTCTTCATCCTTTCTGTCCTCAAAGCTTGTGATTTTGTGCCTGGAAGTGTTCGAAAAATGTGTAGATGTGGTGCTTGGGGAAAGGGTTTAATGGTGGGCCTGGTTGGACTCAGTGTTCTTAGAGGTGTTTTCCAGCCTAAACGATTCCAGGATGCTCCTTCAATTCTACCAGCGGTCACTCTCCAAGATCCCTATGAGTGAGACTGCTCCAGCACCTCCCAGATCTGTCACCTTCCCAAAGTGGCTCCCTCTGAGGACTGCTCACATCAGACGTGGGAATTGTCCTGCTGTGGAGATTTCTCTGTGGAGCTGGAAGGGTTTTGGGGCTGAGGCCACTAAAGACTTTTAGAGAAAACTTCAGCTTTGCAAGACTGGACATTTTTTTTGGATTTCCATGCTCTGAGGATGCCAGATCCTCCTGCTGGAGGAACCATTCCTTCACACAGCCCAGTTACTCACTGCCTGGTGTGGATCCCTGTGTTGTCCTCATTCTTCACACCACAAAAGATTAAAGATAATACTGATACTAATAATACAAACCCGCCCTTGTGAGAATGGGCTGCCGGAGGTATTATGCCAGAGAAAGGCTCTGTGAAATGGCTTGGGTAATTTACACTCATTAGGAGGAGAATGCAGTAGATTAAAGGTAGCAAGGGTGAATAGCTTCCCATTTTTGTCAAACTTGCCTAACCTTTTATTCACCTGCTGAAGCCATTATTTTATAATAATAAAAAAGAGGAGAAAGAGCCTTGCATGAACTTGGGGAGAAAGGCAGAGAGTGCAAGCTAGGAGCTATTTTCTCAAGAGAGAGAAATGCAGCATTATAGATTAAAGGTGAAAAGACAGCCCTCATTTAAATCAATCCACCTCTCCGAAGCATATTTATTCACAGATTAATTAGAGTTGCAAATGAAAATGATCTGGTTGGTGGGAACATTATTGAGGCCTTTAAAGTGCGGGAGTGAAGATTAAAAGGAAGCACACTTACCCTTCCCTTATGATCTGAAGAGGAGATCAAAAGAGTTGGTGTCAAATTAACAGCCCTGATGATTTCTCTCTTCTTCCAGGCCTGGTTTATTATCTCAGGCTCATGTTGGTACAGGCAGGAGGAAGACCTGGTTTCCTGAGCTGCCGCTGGGGAGGAGTGCAGGGACCCTTTGGACAATCTGGAGCAGGTGGGAAGGGCTGCACTGCCTGGCCAGGGACATGGGGAATGTGACAGGGGAGCAACAGCTCCAGCCCTGGCCTGGTGGATGCCACAGAAGGGAGGAAATGTTCATTTATGTACTGGGGTGTTGTAGGGAATCGTTCAAGCTACCAGACATCAATTAACCAACCGTGGCTGATTGAACACCCAGCCTCTTCTGAGTCTGTGGGAGGCATTTTGGACTTGCCGTTGGATAAGAACAACAATTTTGCTCTTCTCAAAGGGAGGGGAGACAGTCAATCCTTGTGAGACTCCACCAGGAGCAGTACAAACACAGCAAAACAAGGAATGACATTTGAATCCTTTGGGATGACACCAGCAGAGGCAAGAGTGTTCCCTTCCATGGGATCTGAATGGACCTGGAGGAGGCAGAGGAAAGCCAGTGCAAGCTCCAGTGTGGCCTGGTTGGAAGCAGAGAGATGAGATCAGGGAACATCCCATCCCATCCCATCCCATCCCATCCCATCCCATCCCATCCCATCCCATCCCATCCCATCCCATCCCGCTGAAGCTCCTTTCCCATTGGATCACAGGAGCTCATTGGGGGAAGGTGGTAACTGGCTGTGCCCTGAGGCAAAGATGTCACTGGAGACCAGAATGGTTTGGGATGGAAGAGACCTTAAAGCTCATCCAGTCCCACTCCTGCCATGGGCAGGGACACCTTCCACTAGCCCAGGGTGCTCCAAGCCCTGTCCAGCCTGGCCTTGGACACTGCCAGGGATCCAGGGGCAGGCACAGCTGCTCTGGGCACCCTCACAGGGAACAATTTCTCCCCAATATGCCATCTAAGCCTGCCCTCTGGCAGAGGAAAGGCATCCCCCCTTGTCCTGGCACTCCAAAGTCTTTAAAATATGAAAAGGGCAAGGAGGGATATTCTGAGAATTTTCCCTAAGCATGGCTGGTCTTTTTTCCCCCAACATATGAAGGCTGGAAGAGAAGCACCCCCCATAATCCTATTTTTCTTATATGATGGTCTTCCCTGTGCAATGACTGCTGCACAAACTGATTTCTCTCAGCACAGAGCAGCTCTGCCCTGGTGCTCTGGATTAATTCCCAGCTGTCCACTAAGGACCATGGCAGTAGCAGTGTAGAAAAGCCTCGAAGGGTTGTCCAGCTGTGTGGTTGCCAAGAGGTCTCTCACTTTGCAAGCCAATATTAGAGGTGCTGCAGGTTTAGCAGGAATGCTCTCACTGCAGGAATTCATCATTTCTTCTGAGCTCTATCAGAAAGGAGGAATGAGAAAGGGAAAAGCAGCAGAATCCTCTGCTGCCAGCATGGGCACCAGGAAATGGCTCCAGAGCACTGGGGGAAGGAGGAGAAGCAGCAGCCTGAGCAACTTACTGGCTCTTCCTGCAGCCAGACAAAGCTCTCATAAAGGACACCAATTTGGGAGTTTCCTGGGGCTCAGGAAGGGCTCCAAGGGCTGATCATGGCTCCAGAGGAGCTGCAAGGAGAGGCAGCCCAGGCTCAGCTGAGCTGTGGTGCTGTCTCCAGGTCTGGACCTGCTGTGGCTCCAAAGGGTTGAGTCCATCCCAAACTGGGGACAAAGGAAGTCTTGGCTGGTGTCTTGGTGCTGCCTGCAGGGACTGGAGAATCCCAAAGCACCCAGCTTCCCAGGGTATCAGGAGGAATGAGCTGTGCTCCGACAGGAGGAGGTGGTGGCTTTCCTGGCCCCATCCCTGGAAGGTTTGAGATGCCCACACCATGCATCTCCCCCAGTGCTTGGCTCTGTTCGGGGTGTGCTGTGCCCTGAACCCCTGGAATGTGGTGTTTTTCCTGTGAAGGTGTGAGCTGGCATGGAATGGCATGGAATGTTTGGGACTGGCTCCGTGGAGCCATGGGCACTGCTCCTGCCAGACACACTTCCTAGGAAACAGCCAACACAGGGTGAGGGATTGATTCTTCCACCTGATTCTTCACTACCACACAGCCCTCCTCATTTGCTGGGTTACCCCTAGGGGCTTTGGCATCCCTTGTGCACTCAGATTTTCCTTGCAATTGAGCTCTTCTTCTATCAGACACCCAAATTCTCCCACTCTCCCTCTGAGGGACAATATAAATCTGGGGGAGGAGGATTTGCCCTAGTTCTTATTTAATCATTTTCGTTTTTTTTTTCTTGTTGTTGTTGTTGTTTTTGTTGTTGTGTCTTGCTGTGTTTTTAAAAATCCCTGTCCTCTCCACATTCCCTGTTTCTCCACTGTGTCTGTGTCCTGTTTGCTACACCAAGCTACAAATCCAAGCTGGAGGTGCTTAGGCATCAGGGTCCCTGCATGTTTTGGGAACTGTGCTCTGACCATGCCAAAATCTTGGCATTCCAAGTCTGAGGGAGGACTGGAGACACCCATTCCCAACTGAGTGGGCTCAGCCAGGATCCCTCCTCTCTGCCACGAGGGGAGCAGCACCACAAGCACAAGAAGAAGGATTTTCCCAATGGCTCAAGCTCCTTCCAGGATCTGTGGTGTGTTCAGAAAAGCCCAGCCAGGAAGATTTCCATGCAAGGGTCAGCTCTGGCTTGTGTTGGTGACTTGGGAATTGCTCTGCACCGGCTGCAATGGCATTTCCAGTTTTAAACACCCCCTTGAAGGACAGTTAGCATTTGGATGTGGATGCAAATGAGAACCTAACCAGGCTTCTTTTCCCCTAAATATTTTGTTTCTGCTTGGAGGAAGCAAAGCACCTGTGCGTGGTTTGTGCCGAGTTTTCTGCTCTTACTTGGGTTTGATTTTGACCTGCTCATGTAGGACAAATGTTTTGCATCCACAAGATTTAAATGAGCTGGGAGACTTGCTCCCCTCCCAGCCCTGCTGACAGGTTCCAGGCTGTTTGCAGAGGCTTTCCTGAATTGATGATTTCTAGGTCAAGGAGAGTGTTACGTTTTTTTGACCGTTTGTCTTGTGCTAATCGCTGTCAGCCCTGAGATTTATGCATGGATAGTGACAGCAGATGGGGTCACTTTTATTAGGAATTCACACACCAGGCAGGGAAAGGCAGAGGCACAGAGGCCTTTGCCAGGTAGGCTGGGGATACTCAGGGACTTCTGCACTGAAAATGTTTCTGGTTTTAACAAAGCTTCAGCTTGTGGATTTTCATTATTTCTTGTAATGCATGCATATACATACAGATTTTTTTTTCCAAAAGCTTTTATGGGAAATCATCCCATTATTGCCCAACATCCACATCTCCTGTGTCTGTCTGAGTGGAGGATTCTGTGCAGGAGACTTGGACACTCATAGCCAGAGGGAAGTGCTTGGTTTTAAGAGAGGATGCACTATGAATTGGATTCAAAGGGTCTCCACCTATATTCCAAATATACCATTGCTTCTTGCAATACAGACCTCTAGAGCCCAATATCTATTTACATCCTGTATTTTTTTTCCTGATGGAAAGAAAATTTGCAAATATGAAGTTGACAAGTATTCCAGAATAAATGTGTCCAAGTGGCATCTTGTGCTGGGCTGGAGGTGGTGCATCCCTTGGCAATCTTTAACCCAGTGTGCAGGTGGCTGCAAAACTTCAATTCCTAGGTAATCCAATGCCTTAATTTTTATTTTTTTCAGGGCAATATAAATCACATTGTGTTTTTCTGTGTGGTGTGATGATTCCGAGGAGTGGGATCAGTGGAGGCTGCGGAGATGCTGAAGGGCCTGGAGCATCTCTGTGCCCAGGAAAGGCTGAGGGAGCTGGGGCTGCTCAGCCTCCAGAGGAGCCCCAGCTGAGAGGGGCCCTCAGGCCCGGGTGTCCCTGGGTGTCCCTGTGTGTCCCTGTGTGTCCCTGTGTGTCCCTGGGTGTCCCTGTGTGTCCCTGTGTGTCCCTGGGTGTCCCTGGGTGTCCCTGTCTGTCCCTGTGTGCAGGGAGGGTCAGAGCAGGGCCCAGCAATGGCACCAGAGCCACGGGCAGGGACTGAGCCCAGGAAGCTCCACCTGGACATGAGGCAGAACTTTCCTGAGCCCTGAGCAGATCCCAGAGAGGCTGTGGAGTCTCCCTCACTGGAGCTAACCCAGAGCTGTCTGCACACACTCTGTGCCATGGGATGGCCCTGCTGGAGCAGATGGATGCACTGTGGTCCCTTCCAGCCTGGCTCCAGATCTGTCTCCCTTGAATTTCACCCCTCTGTTCACAGGAGTTTCAAACTTCCCATTTCCGGCCTTCTCTGAGTTTAGATCTCTTCCCTCCCAGTCTAGATCTGCTCTCACCCATTTTCCTCATCTCATCTTTACTGGATCCATCACATCCTTGGAGCCCAGATCTTGTTCCTCTGCTTTTCTTTCTCTCCCATGACACTGTCCCATTTTTCCATACAGGTGTGGGAACACAGCAATACCTTTGCAAGTCCTTTCTTTAAGATGGCCTGAACAAATCAACTATAACCAAAGAACTGTGGTTTGAGACAACTTCCAAATGATTTTTGGAGCAGTGCATTGTGATTTTGAGCCCTGCAGCCCCCCAAAAATATGTGGTGTGGAACTATAAGGTTGTATTCTTGTATTTTCCTAAAGAAATCTCCATGCTGTGCTTCCCTCCACCCTCTGTTTTTGGGGATTGCCTTGGTGCAGTGATGGAATGTGTTGGGACAGGGTTTGTTGTGGGGGTTAGACCAGCTCAGTCACTCTGTCACTCAAGGGGTGGCAGCCACCAGCTGCTGTTGGGACACCTGGAAAACATCTCATCCTCTTCTGGTGGGTCAGGGATGGATGTGAGATGTCCCAGCCAGCACCTCATCCTGAGGAGTGAGCATCCTCTTACTGGGAAAGGGGATGAAACACCCCAGAACAAACATTTGGTGAGCAGGTATTTAAAAAAAAAACAACAATAACAAAAACCAAGGGAAAAAATCCCTTTGGAAGCTGCTGAGGGCTGGAGTGATGCAGAGCTGTGGTTAATGGCCACTCCCCGAGGTTTCCCCTCCCATGGAGCACAATTGATTGCAGCGAGATTACGATGCCATTAAAATTCACTCTGCCCATAAACCAACGCCGGGGAAAATGCTGACGTTTATAGCAGCTCCTACAAGAGACATATTTCAGGGCAAAGTGAGTCCTAATGCAGGAACTTTATTTAGGTAAAACAACATCCAGGGAGGGGGGGAGAGGAGGAGGAGAGGTGGTGGCGATTGCAGAGAATTTTATTTCTTTCAACTAATGGGTATAGGGATGCTAAATTTAAAAGACATTTTTAATAAATCTATTGGCCTTTGACAAAATCAATCCAAACCCCATAAACCAAGAAGTCACCCACTTGGTATTAATGAGGCTACATTTGCATTTATTTTTCCTTTACACTAGACAAACCATTAATTTCGTGTTTATGCTTCCTTTGAAGTCTGAATGCTTGGAGATAGATGGCCACATCAAGTCTCCTGCTGCTACATTAATATTTTGCTATAAATGATAAATTTGACCATTTTCTACAACACCCCTTTTTTCTTTAAGAAAGCTGAGAAAATGCGAGCAATAAGTCTTAAGCCCCTGAAAGCTTCGCTGTTTTTTTAAATACTCTGCAGTCATTGATTATTAAAGCAGTCATAGCTTTAACTTGGGCTTGCATTTGATGGCTCCCAGCATTCTGCTGCTGTAAATTGAGAGATGTTCATTAACCAATCAGGGGCTCCTTTTTTGCAAATCATCTTTCATTTGACCCATGGAAAAACTGGACAGGGCCAAGTCACCGCTGCCTCACCCCCTCCCTGGCCTCTGAAGGCCCCTCCTCACATCTCTGGGTTGCTTCCATGCAATTTAAGTACATCCTTGTGCTCCAGCAGGACATCCAAGGTGCCTTTTCACAGTTCTGCAGTCATTTACTTTTTTTTTTTTTTTTGGTAGTTATATTTTTATTTCAGGATGCTCTATTACCCATACAGGACACCAGGAGCCTCCCCCCCCCCCAAAAAAAAACAGTTCCTAGAAACAAAGGGAGAGGCATTCTGAAAAACTTCCAGCAACCCAAGATGATGGGCAGGAAGGAGATTAAACTTCTATAAGGACTCTTGGAAAGGTCTGTCATTTTCCAGAGCCCGGACTCTTCTCCCAAATCCCAGTCCCAGATCCAGAAAAGGGCACGAGTTTGGTGATGCTCCATGTGCCTGTGCCTGATGTGGGTCTCAGGATGGGTTCCATGAGCTCTGTGTGAGGACTAAACCTCTCCCAGGTGGGGTGGGTGGCTGATATCCCAGAGAATTCCTGCAGCCAGTGCAGGGAGTTGTGTGGCAGCAGGGAAGGCTTGGGTGTCTCAAAAACATTCCATGTCCATGTTTCCCTGAGGAGCAGAGAGTGACAAGCAGAGGATAGAGCTGAAAACCCCTAAGGATCCCAGGTTCCCTAGAATCCCTGAGGATTCCTGGGCTGGTGTTCACATCTCAGGGATGTTGCTGGATGCAGTTCCCTGGGCTGTGGAGGATAAACTTTCCACTCAGGTGGAATTAGGGAAGGGGTGTCCAGCCCTGCTCCTCCCAGCAGGTCAGAGCTTCTCCTGAGACACTCTTAGGAACTGCCCCAGGTATTCCCCATGGACTCTGCACTTTGCAGAACATGAGGATCCTGACTGGCCAGCCCTTGCATAGAATCATGGAATGGTTTGGGTGGGAAGGGACCTTAAATCCCATCCAGTCCCACCCCTGCCATGGGCAGGGACACCTTCCACTGTCCCAGGTTGCTCCAAGCTCCATCCAACCTGGCCTTGGACACTTCCAGGGATGGGGCAGCCTTGTACTCTAGCAAGGATTTCTAGGCTATTAAAACCTCAGCTGCCAAAAGAGAGAGATTCTGTGGTCTGTGTTTCTTGGTTTAGGTGCTTGAGTTCTCTCTTCTTCACTGCCATATCCACAGGCAGGGAGGTGGGCTGGGAGAGGCAGATCTGGGATGGGAGAGGCATCTCTGGGGTCCCAGCTGAGGCTGCAGCAAGCCCCAGTGTGAGCTGTGTGTCTGCAGCAAGTTGGCTTTTGGTTCCCTTCCAAATTCCTCTGGCAGCTGATCCATGCCCTGCTGCTGTGGGATGCATGGGATGCAGGGCTGTCCAGTGTTCTGCAGTGAGACTGAGGATTAAGGGCTCCTTCAGCTTCAGCCTCTTCCCCTTCCCACTAAATCTTTTATCTGGTGTCTGCCAGGTCTCCCAGCAGCTTTGGTGGTGGAGGATCTGAGCTGTGTTTTCCCCTCTCCCGAATCCGAGCTGCTCTCTGCACACACTCCCTGAACAAGGAGCGGGGCCCTGAGCATGAATTAGCAGATTAAACATCACTTTTTTGTGGGTTGGTTTATTTTATTATTTTTTATGAAGCATCTTTTATAGCTATGCCGGGGTTAGATTTCATCTAACCCTTGTTTATTTTCTTTGCCAGCCGGAGTTTATGGAGGAGGGAAGGGATGTTATATCAATAGGGGAGTGGCTATTGACACTTGCTGCTATGAAGTGCCTTTATGTGCTTTCAAATGGCAGGATTATGCTCTGGATGGCTCCGTGCTGGAATTGTCTCCTGCTCCATTAGCAGCTGAGAGATGGAGGCGTGAACTGATCATGGGGGTCTGACACGAAGGAGGGCTGAATATTGAACAGCTGAGTTGCACCCACTCTGGCTCTTTCCCCTTTTTTAAAATGAAGAAAAATTCCTACATCTGAGGACAGGCTGAAACAGCCTGCTGGGATTCACACCTCCCTTCCAGCAAACCCTTGTGCAGCACAGCCCAGTGCATCCTTTGCTAAGGATTCCTTGAGACCTGGTTTTTAGCAGTTCTAATTTCTCCTCATTCCCAGTCAGCTGTTTTGCATTCAGCTCCCAGTGTCTGGGCATGGAAGGTTCCCATGTCCAAGCTTCACACCAAACCAGTTTAATGAGAAAGGCACTGAAAACAGCAGTAATGCCTGGATTCAGGTCATGGAAGGATGGGATGTTTCAGGAAGAACGTGTACCTCAGCAGAGCCCAGTTGAAGTCCCCTAATTTGGGCAGCAGCTCTGCTGAGCACAGTCCTAAGGCAGGGTTTGTGCTCATGGATCTCTCCCAGCACCCAAGATTTGAAGCTGGGTGTTCAGCCCTGCTCCAGCTGTTTTTGCCAGCTGCTCACACTCTGCAGGCAGTGGATATCCTCTGGATACATCCATGGATTTTTCCCTTGCCCAACAAGTCTGAACATGCTAAAGATCAAGTGAATGTGGTTGGCACTTCCCGCCAATAATTAGAAATGAAAGCAAGCATGAAATAAATGTCTGGGTTATTCTCATGAAAAATTGAGACTCAAACAGGGATTTCAGAAGCCAGGCTTCTGCCTTTCATTTCATATTTTGGCCTCTTTTTTCCTTTGAAAAAAAAAAGGAAAATATAACAGTAGTGTCTGGGAGCTGGGAACCTCTCCTGCCCCAGGCTCCTCACTGTCTCTTCTCATGCCACAGGAATACCAGTGCTGGAAAAGGGCTGGATCTGGTGGAGAGTCTGGATCACTGAGGATCCTCCCCACCCATTCCACATGCTCTGAGAAGGGAGGTTAAGTGAGGAGAAGGTGTTTCTCTATATCCCTTAAATACTGCCTTTGAACACAGCTGGGTTTGCAGCCACAAACCAAAGGAAACCTCCCAAGCCACAAGAACAAATGGAATAATAAAGCCCAGATAATTTGAATGGGGGTGGTTATTGAGGGTTTTGCTGCTCCTTGGACCTGCTAACTTGTGCTGCCCAGAGGCAGTGCATCCTGCTTGGAACAACCAACTTTGGAGCACTCGTTTTCCCCTCTGGCCATCCTCTCCTGCTCTGGTTCCTGTCCTGTTCATGACAGAATAAAGTTACCAGTGTCATCTCATCTCATCCCAGCCTGAATTCTCTGCCAGAGCTGGAGCTGGGCTGCTCAGAGGAGCAGCAGACACACACTGGTGGCCCTCTCAGTCCTGATTCTGCTTGTGGAGGGAAATGAAGCAGAACCTCGTTTCTACAGAGACCAGAGAATCCCAGAATGGTTTGGGTTGGGAGAGACCCTCAAGGCCATCTCATTCCACAGCTCTGCCGTGGACAAGGACACCTTCCAGCAGAGAAGGCTGCTCAGTTCCTCATGGAGATGATCCATGACCTGCAGGATGAGGCATTGGCAGGTCACCCTACCCCAGATAATTCCGTGGACTGGTGCCATCAATTAATTCCCTCGTCATTACATGATTCATTATCAGACCTCAGGATCTGGATTTAGCTGCTCCGTGGATCAGTCACCATTCCCTTATCCCTCAACAGACCAGGAGCAGTTTTTCTTATTCCCATTGCCCCCAGGAGCTGGCACCTTCTCAGCCAAGGGGTCTCAGGAATGGGGGAACTATGGTGTGACCCAGAAGAACACGGTGTCTTTGCCCTGCTCCCACTGCAGATGGCACAGGGAGGGGAAGATCCCAGAGACCCCATGTGCTGCAGGCTCCTTTTGCTCAGGGTTCTATCCCTGCCCAAGAAAAGCCACTTGAGGACTCTGGTGCTGCAAACCCTTTGCACCTCCTCATGAGAGTGGTGACCTGGACTTCCCTCCTCCATCCCAGACAGGTCCCAGGGTGAGTGAGCCAGAGCCACAGAGTCCTGCAGCTCTTCCTGCTGGAGGGGACGTGAGCTATGATGGGTTCTGCCTGTCCTTTCAAACCAGAGCCAGAGAGATGGCAGGGAGGGAAATGGGGGGAAAAGGGAGGAAGGAGACACAAAGGCTGAGGCTTTGCTAGAAAGGGAACACAGCACTCCCCAGTCTAATATCTGCCCTTTATTCTGCATTACAATATCTGCTGACTTCCAGACTGGACACGATGCCGGAATCAAGGCTGAAATTACTTTTCAGCCATTCATTCATAACTGTTGTGTTCAAAAAAAAAAAAAAAAAGAAGTAGAAGGAAAAAAAGGGAGAGAGAAGGTGGGGGAAACAAAAGTAAATACAAAAAGAGAAATGTTAACATGTGTGGCGCAGAATGTGTATGGCAGACAAAGCTCTGCTTGTTCTGCCACAAAGGCTTTGAAAAGCAGGTGTCATAGCAGCTGTACAAGGTTAAAGCACAGGGACCATTATGTACAAAATGAGGGAGTCTTTATCCACAGTCTGCTTCAGCTCTTAAGAATGCGCTTCCTATTGTGCCAGTGTTTGCTGGAAGGACTCCATCTACACAATGGAGAAATTTTTCATTCTCACCTTCCCCCCAACCTCCGTTCCACCATCCAAATCTACAGTTATGGATATAATACAGACCTCTGGCATTCAAGGTCCTCATTGCCCCACACTTCTGAAACAAAAGCTATTGTGCTGCACCATGAAAGGCGCCTGCGGCAGAATAAAGCCCTTCAGCAGAGGACCCTGAGAGAGTATTTGTGAGGCTCTCTCCAAAGTTAAAATCCTGGAGAAAACAAAACACTTCCAATTAAAAATGTTCCCTCACTTTGTTTTGTGTGGTTTGTTTCCTTTGCTCCCTCTCCCCCTCTCAGAAATGTCCAGAGAGACCCTTGTACAAAAAGGCAAGTGACCTGTCCTTGTTTTCATCCTCAAAGGGAAAGATGGGAAAGGAAGAATGCATGGCTCGAGAGGAAAACAGCATTATTAAAAGAAAGAAGTTGGAAAGCAGAAAGCCAGAAATCATCCTCTTCCCAGTGGGCAGGGGGATAGGCTGGTGTGCTCTGAAACACAAGGTATGAGCTCAGCAGTGACATGCATCTTTTGGTATTAACAAGGGGGTGACAGAACAATCCTGCTCCCAGATTTTCTATTCCCTTCCCCACAGCACATCCAGCACGTCCCAGCTGTCTCCTGGAGGGAGCAGGACAGATGATCCCTATATTACCTGACTTATCCCCTGGGCTTGTCTTTTATGCAGTGTCACAGGCATGGAGCTGGCTCCTGTTGCCTGTCCCCAACCCTGCTGAAAATGAACGCTCAACCAAACCCTGAAGCCACCAGAGATCAGCGAGCACTTTGCTGAGATGGTACTGGGGGAAACCCAACCCCTCATTCCAGAAATATTCACAGAATCCCACAATGGGCCGGGCTGGAAGGGACCACAGTGGCCACCAGATGCCACCTCCCTGCTCCAGCAGGGCCATCCCAGAGCCCATGGCACAGAGTGTGTGCAGACAGCTCTGGGATATCTCCAGTGAGGGAGACTCCACAGCCTCTCTGGGATCTGCTCTGGGCTTGGTCACTGCACAGGAAAGAAGTTCTTCCTCCTGCCCAGGTAGAACTTCCCAGGCATCAATTTCCCATTGCCTCTTGTCCTGGGCACTGACAAGGTTGCACAAATTTTATCTCTTGAGCTGTCACTCCTTTCTTTCCACTGGATGTGCTCCCATGTTTGTGGCATGGTCCTTCCTGGCTTACACACCCTTCCTGGGCTCTGGAAGCATTGGGTGTAACTGAGGAGGCAGCACGAGCCTGGAATCTGCTGAGGGTGACTGAAATGAGGGGGACACCCAAGGAATATTGAGCTGGCAGAGAGTTGATGCCCCTAGGGTGGTGATTCCCCTCCCCAGTGGAGTGGAAACTCCTGGCTGTAAAGGGGCTGAGTGCAAGGATGGTTGTGTTAGGCACTCAAGATCTCTGCCTCAAATTTCCCACATTTATCAGTGTCTTTGGGATTGGAGAGAGCAAAACAGGGAAGGCAGAGACAGTTTGAGCTTGGTTTGTCTGTAGCTGGCTGTTTTCAGTATGAGTTTTGTATTTAGAGTGTCTGGAGTGGTGTGGAGCCAGGCAAGGCAATCTTTGGCTCAGCAGCTCCTGCAGCCCATGGCAGTGTGAAAAATGTCTCTTTGGGAGCACTGCCTGGCCTGGGACACCAACCCCAGCCAGACTGTGCATCCAGGATGCTGAGTGGGACTTGCATGGATCAAGAGAAGGAATTAAGCCCTGGGACCCCTGCAGGTGACAGAGCCTGGAGCTGTTCTTCATCCTCATGTGCTTGGGAGGGAGCTCAGGTGCCAGCTGGGAGTCCCCAGGTGAGGATCCCCCTCTGTCCCCTCTCCAGTGTCCCCATTCCCTGATGGCCTCCCCTGCAGCAGGAATGTCTTTTCCAGCAGCACCTGCCCAAGGTGTTGGCACTGCCCAGGACAGGTGTGACCAGGTGCTGGTGTGACACACTGCTCATTGAGCTGTATGCACAGCCCTGGTGACATCTCCCTGGCTGTGATTCAAGTTAAAAATGCCAGGAGCTAAGGACAGGGACCAGGATGGAAAACCAGAGAGGGTGTGTGGAGGGTGGCCTTCCATAACCAGGATGGTCACAGAATCCCAGGATGGTTTGAGTTGGAAGGGACCTTAAAGCCCATCCAGAGCCACCCCTGCCATGCAGGGACACCTTCCACTGTCCCAGGGTGCTCCAAGCTCTGTCCAGCCTGGCCTTGGACACTTTCAGGGATCCAGGGGCAGCCAGAGAATTATTATGAGAAGCACTTGAGCCTCCTTCTGTGTGCTGCTGAAGGTGTTTTATTTATGTTGCATTTCAATCAGCTGGGTGCTTTATGAACACTGCTTTTAGGGAGCTGTTGGTGTCACTGGACCTTTACCAGGTCTATTCCCAGCTGGATTTCCTCTGGCAGTGTTGTTAGCACCCCACCCTTTCCAGTGCAGTGACACTGTGATCCTGGAGGAGTTAATCCCAGCTGACAGCTGGACCATTTCCATCAGCCCAAGAGTGAATTAATGCCAGGTGTGAGGGAAGGGTGGACACTGTGGCTTCTGGGCATGGAGTATGAAACCCAACACTTGGGGCCACTGAGGCAGAGTGACAACGACTGCACTGCCAGTTCCTTCTTTGTGACACAACCACCCCCTTCCAAGGGGTACAAATGTCCTCTAGAGTGGAGATCCAGTGGCAAATAGCCCATGAACAGTTTTTCTGCCTCCTGGCACTACCACCTTCCTCAGAAGAGACTCGGATTCACAGTTCTTGTGTGGTTTGCAGGCAGAGGGAGAAATGGAGCTGGGAAAGCAGCTGATGTCAAGAAATGAGCTAATGAAGGGAGATCACAAAGTGTGCAACCCCAGACGCTTCTATCTTTCTCTCCAGTTACCTTGGTAACTGGGTAGTGATATGATGTTGCTTGGTTTTGTATCCTGCAAGTAAAAGGAGCTCAAAGTACCCACCACTGGCAAAAATATTGGGAAGATATCACATTCATCTACAAAACAACAATTAAGTTGTGGCCTTGCTAGATGCTGTATTGAAGGGGGGATGTATCTCTCCCAAAGCCTGGATGAAATGACTTCTATTCTCCTATGAGCCAGCAATTTAGTGCAGCTTTTGATGGGATTTCTCAGGGCCAAATCAAAGGGATCACCCCAGGACGGCTCTTTTCAGGGACAGGGCTCACTGAGGCTCTGCATCCTTTCCTCTGGAGGCCTTTCTGCTGATGATAATGTTGGTTAAAGGCAGATATGGACTCCTGGTGAACAGAAATGGGCTTAGACTATGTGTGATGGGCTTTCTTCAGGGGGCTGTGGGAAACCCAGCAGCTCCCAGGGGTGTGGAAATGCCTCTGACATGAGGAATGACATTTGGGGTCAACAGTGGGACTGGGCAGGGCTGACTCCAGTGACCCCCGTGGGCAAGGGGCTGGACTCACTGGAGCTGCCAGGAGTTCATTCTTTCCCCCAGTTCTCAAATATTGAGGCATTTATTCTCTCCAAGGGGTTCAGCAATGCTGCTGCATCCCAGTAACTTTCCCCACCACTCCTCCAGCTCTACTCAACCCCACTGGGTGGGATGGTTTGGAATGGTCAGAATGGAAATGGACTTCTTTCCAGCCACTCTGCCTGACCAACCAGCAGCTCTTGGTGCTGTATTCCCATTTTCCAGCCTCATTTGTGGTCCCCAGCCCTGAGGTTTGGGGCAGTGGTGTCACCCAGGTGTCTCCAGGGCATGATGCTGTCACACAGCCTGGAGAAATCCATGGTCTGCTTCCCACTGCTTTGGTCCTCCTGGTCCAAGCATTTCCTTGGTCTCCTTACAAAACCTGCAGCAAACTGTTGGAATGAAATTCTCCTTGTAAGTCAAGGACTCGAGCAGGAAAAGGAGGTGAGAAAAACAGTTCAAAGGGAAAAGATTCACCCAGGAGGGAAGGAAGCAGCACTCGTCTGTTGAGGGGGAAATATGCCCAAATAACTGATTTAATCCTGAATATCATCTCCTTCCCAGCCTCTGCACCTGCAGGCACTGAAATGGGAAGGGAAAAATTGGGCTGGGAATCTTGTCAGCTCCGGATGTAAATTCTGGATTTCCAGAGTTTGACAGGAAAACCCAGAGCCTCTGGGAGAAATGGGAATGGTATCTTTGCACCAGTCTCTTTTGCCATTCCTGTGCAGTTCTGCAAATCCTTGGGGGTGGGACCTGGAGACTTGGATATTCATAGCCAGGGCTGGTTTTAAGATGATGCATGGAGAAGGGCAGGGCTGGATTCAGGGAGCTGTCTCCTTCTGCATCCAGTGGGACTGGTGAAAGTCTGTAACTAAAAATTCCAAACCTGGCTTCAGGAAAAAGTGCATGGCTTGCTTTTGGCAATGCTGCAAAGAAGTTAAATTTGATTTAAAAAATCAAATAAACCACATTTTGGCCTGGATATTAGTTTAGAGACCAACCATGGCTTTAAGCAGAGAATAGGGTGAGATTAGACATTAGGAAATTCCTGGCTGTGAGGGTGCTGAGGCCCTGGCACAGGTACCCAGAGAAGCTGTGGCTGCCCCTGGATCCCTGGCAGTGTCCAAGGCCAGGCTGGACAGAGTTTGGAGCACCCTGGGACAGTGGGAGGTGTCCCAGCCCATGGCAGGGGGTGGAACAGGATCAGCTTTAGGGTCCCTTCCCACCCAAACCATTCCATGATTTCATGACCATGGGATATCTGTATGCATAATCTATACCTGATTTCTTTTTCCAAACACTGACAGTTGATCAAGGTCTCCAAAACAAGGAAATTAAAAAAAAAAATTAAAAAATAAAACAGTTAAAGTGCTGTGGTTACCAAGCTTATTTGCTTGCCTAAACCCCTAATATTTGCCTTTTAAAGGCAAAACTGCACTGCTATAACAGAGAGAACATGCAGAGAGACAGAGCAGGGCAGCAGCAGCGATTTGGAGTCTGTGAAATCCCTGCACTCCTGCAGCCACTCCTGTGCAGTGAAGCACACGGAAAATGCAGATCAGACATGGATGGAGTGGTCCCTGCACGGCTGGAGGGTGTTTTCCTTTCCCAGCACCTGGCTGTGCATTCAGGGCTGCCCAGCCCATGGCCACTGGCCACAGCTCAGCCTGACAAGTCAATAAAAAGGAGGGAAAAGGGAGAGGAGCACCAGGGCACCTGAAATGGGCTGGAAAGGCTGCAAAGCCAAAGTGTGTAAAGCTTGGCTAAGCAGTTTGGGGGAGGCAGCAGTGATGAGGAGGAGGAAGGTGGACTAACAGCCTTTAAAAAATTGATATTTATTTGCTAATCAGCTTTCAGTGGCTGGGCAGTGCCTCAGAGTTCTCCCAGCAATTAACCCCAGCCCTGTGTGTGGGCACACCCTTATCTTTGTGCCATCTTCTCCCAACGCCAGAGCAGCGTTTTCTGCCTGGAAAACCGCAGAAATTTCCCCCCAGACAATAAAATGCTTCAATTTGCTGCCCGTAATAGAAGGAGTCCACCAGGCAGGGTGAGAATCCAGGCTGGCGCTGCATCGCTGAGTTTCTGCTGCCATCCTGTGGCCACCGCCAACCTTATTTTGGCAGAGAGATTTTGGGATTGAGGAAGGTGGGAATAGATCACAGAGTGATGGGATGTCCTGAGAGGGAGAGGCACACTGTCCCTCTTGTCCCCCTGTCCATCTGCACTCGAACACTTGGTGCGTTCACCCTGCCAACCTGATGGTTTTGCTAAAATCTTTTGTTGGGGGAGTTTCCCCCAAGTTTGGATCTGTAGGGTTAATCTGTGCTCTCTGCCCTACCATAAAAAGTTGTTGTTTTTTTTTTTCCCCCCACCTTGGCTTGGTGTGTTTCATCACTCATGCAAATCATTGTGCAATTCCCATCAAGACAAAATAATTTAAAATCTTTGTGTCTCAGCCCAGAGATCTCTTTTATTGGGATTGATTTAAAGCCAACCCATGCCGGGTCAGGCAGTGACACAGTGACAAAGTGACAAAGTGAGAGGCTCTGGTCACATCCCTTCCTCAGGGTCTGCAGGATCTCCTCCTTCAGCCTGGCCTCAGGGGGAAATTAATTCCTCAAATATTTGTTTGCCTGCTTTGCAAACACAAAACCCTGGAAATATTCTGGATATGGAAATATTTACAGGGCTTTTTTTGTCAAAGTGATCCGTGCAGGAGAAACTTTGCCATTACTTTGGATGTGGAGGTTTTTAGCAGTTCCACCACTTGAAAAAATAATGTAGAAGAAAAAGAGGAAAATAGGGAGAAAAGAATAGGAAAACCCAGGGGACACTATGGGTTTTTACCCTGATTTGTCCAGTGAAGAAGAGGAGATGGGAGAAGGTATCTGGGAGGAGAACAGGCACAAATCCTGAAATTCCCACCTGAGGAGAGAAGTTTGTCCAATACAAATGAAATAATTTGACTGACATTCCTGGTTTGTTTTTCTTTTTTTTTTTTTGTTTGTTTTTTGGTTTTTTTTTGGGGGGGAGTGGGTTGTTTGTTTTTGTTTTTGTTTTTGGTTTTGGTTTTTGTTTTTGTTTTTGTTCTTTCTTGGTTTTTTTCCTGGAAAATCAACACAGGTTGTGTATTAAACACCCTAATGCTCTGATTGAGGGTTCAGCCAACCTTTGTATTAAAGGGATTGCACAGACACATCTCCTCTCTGGAATTATGTGCCAGCCCCACTTTGGTTGACTTTCCAGAAAAGTTCACCTAAAAAAACTGAGTTGAGGAATTTTATAAACAGAAAATTGATCATTGTATTAAAAAAAAAAAAAAAAGGGTACCTGCTTTTCTTGAAGGAGCAACAGTCAGCAGCAAAGGATACAGACATGACAAAAACAAGGGGAAATGGATTTTTCTGCAGTGAAACAACACTTTCCTTTGTGATTTTCTTTTCTACCTACACAGAACATAAATGGATGCTTTTAGTAAAAAAAAAACTCATTACAAATGATTTTAAAATTCAAATATGCAATGCAAAGCATCTGCAGGCACAACCCCTAATGGGCTGGGGACTTCTTTTCTTTCTGGGTGAGGACTTTTCCTTCTCTAACAAGCATGACCATGGCTTTGGAATTCCTAACTTGTGGGGAAAGCTGACCTAGAGCAGGAAAATAAATCCTGACTCAGTCAGGGGAGGGTGGAAGGGTTGATTGCTGGCCCCTTGTCCCCAGTGCACTTTGCTGGAGCCTTGCAGGGACATTCACCCTCATTCCTCACATCTTTCCTTTCATTAGTCCTAAAACCAGAGTCATGAAACCCCTCCTTGTCTGTTTTTCCCTCTATGCAGACCCTGTAAAACTGACTGAGAGGCACCTTGAGAGGTCTTCAGCCACACAGGTTTTCTTGGGAGTAAGAGGGAAACACAAGAAAATAATAATAAGAGGATGATGATGTAGAGGAGTGCCCATGTTCTCTTTCTGCCCCCCATTGCAGGAGAGCCTTGCCAGGCTAAATTTTGTCTTTCCAAACCAACTGGAGACACACAATTGTTCACTTCAATGCCAGGCTTTAGGTCCTGGGAAAGCTGAGGGCTGTATTATGTGCAAGCACAATTCCTGAATTTCCAGGGGGAATCTGTTGGTGTCAAAGCAATGAGAAGGAAACAAAGGCTTGGAGAGGAAAGGCTGGGAATGCTGTTTGTGACAGATGTGCCTGAGCCTTTCGATTCTGGCCACAAAGCCTGACACAGGAATTTGCCATCTGTTTGGGCTTTGGATGGCAAAAATCACCCTCCTGCCTCCCCCCACAATGGTCTGCTGCTGCTGGAGCAGGTCTGACATGGATTTCTGTGTGCAAGAATGGTGGGGTTGGCACGTGATGGCATTCCAGTAGGGTCACCTCGTGGCTGTGGCATTCAGGGGTGGGATGGAGCTGCAGGGATCATTCCTGCTCCTCTGGGGAGCTCTTGGCTGAGCAGGAGCACTGATCCATGCTGGGATCTTGCAGATGGGTGAGAGGAGCTGGGATGTCACTGTGTTCCCTCTGGGAATCACCTCCCAGGGAATCTCTTCTTGCTTTGGTGGGAATCCATGCTGCAAAGGGAGATTTGGGAATAGAGGAGTTTTTCCAAGAAAGCTGAAGATTAGGGTTTGGTCCTGGGATGGCTCAAGTGGATTTGAGATCAGAGATGACTGGTGGGAGCCAAGTGGAGGTTTTTTGCTTGTGGCCAAGAGGCTGAAAAATTTGGGAAATCCTGGAGGAGTAGAGCCCCAGGACATGTGGATTGAGCACGACACAGAATTGTGTCTCCTGTGAGCAGTGGGGAAAAGCATTTTGTATCCTGGAAACCTGTGAATGGCAACACCACCCCTGATCTCAGTTCAGTTCTAGCTCTGTTCCTGCCTTGGATATGGCAACCAGAGCACTCCAGCTCTGGACTCCCTGCAGCCCCTGTGCTTCCTGAGCTTTCCAACATCAACTTCCATAGCCTGGGACTGAAAAACCATTTGTGATTTCATCAACACACAGAAGCTGAAAAGCATCAGTGCTCTGTCACCCAAAACTGTGTTGATCTGATTTGTCAGGTGACCATTGCACATCAATTTTATATACATTGATTTATATAATATGTGTTTATTTATTTTATTTAACTCTTCCTGTCTACCTTTCACAAACAGAAAACAATTCCATGGCTTGTTTCTAGTAGAAAATTAATGAAGATGGCAGAATTCAGTATATCAGAATGCCATGGAGGAGCAGTGTGACTCCACCTCTGAAGTGTTTTTGTGTGTAAAATGGGACTTTTCCGGGCAAGTCCTCTTTCACTGTAGTTGGTGAAGTTTGAGTGTCCCACAACAAGATTCTGTAGTTTCACTTGACTTTTAACCTCAGCTTCTCCTTTCCTTGGCTTTTAAGTAATTAAATATTCACCCTCAGTGGTTTATCAGCACAAGAGGGTTTTTAGCAAGGGATAATAACAACAATAACAATAATAATAAACCATTGTAGACTGGATGGGGTCGAAATTATTAACAAATTATTAACAAATTGTATTATTATTGCATTGTTAACAAACACAAGATTAGTGAATATGATTTATGGAGTGACATTACAGAATCATCAAGTGGTTTGGGATAGAAGGGACCTTAAACAGCCTCCTGTTCTTCACCACGTGCACTAGACACCTTGCACTAGACCAGGTTGCTCCAAGCCCCATCCAACCTGGCCTGGAATACTTCAGGGATAAAGGGATAACTCCTGTGTCACCCAGAAGGATGACAACAAAAGTGGTATTTGTATACAAATGTGGGAGGGAAAATGACATAAAGTGATCAATAAATGATTTCAGGTGGAAAATGCCTGTCCATCCAAACCTGGGAAAGAAAGGAAATTAAGCTGGCTGGCAGCAAGAGCATCCATTGAGGATGAGGAGGTTATGGAGGGGCCCCATGTGATCGTAGGATCTCATCCCTGGGTCTATCCCCCCATGCTCCATCGAGGATACTGGCACTGCTGGGATCACACCACTCCTGTTGTCACTCAAAGCCATGAAGTTAAAGCTAAATACACACATGAGTTTGGGCAGTGCTTACATTCTTCCTTGGAAAGTGCTGTTCCAGGAGATCTGCTGCTCAGGAATGTGTTTAACTGCAGTTAATTGCACAGGTGTTTACCTTGCAAGGGTGTCGTGACACAAGGTCTTGGATCTGCAGCCTGGTCCTTGTTCTTCCTTGCAGCCTTTAGGCTTTGCTAGTGGATGTCTCTGTCTGGGTTGTCCCCCTCCAGTGACTTGATTTATTCCCCAATCTCCTGTTCCCAAACACCAACAGACATTGGAACAGGTTGCTCAGAGGAGCTGTGGCTGCCTCATCCCTGGAAGTATCCAGGGCCAGGTTGAATGGGGCTTGGAGCACCCTGGGATAGTGGAAAGTGTCCCTGGGCATGGCAGGGATGGCACTGGATGGGTTTCTTCCCACCCAAACCATCCTGTGATTCCATGATCCAGAGAAAATACGTTGGCCAAAGCCCTCCTATCTCAGTCCACGTGTCCAGGTGCCAGCTCTGGGTACTGCAGCCCCTGGACCCCCTGCTGAATGCCCCAGGGCTGCACCCTCCAGTGGGGGCAGTTTTAAATCTGTCAGAAACACAAAAGGCTGCACAGTTGAGTTGAGGCTGGATAGAAAAAGGGCTTTCCCTAAATCTTCCAGCAGTCCCTTTAGTGTTGCTGCTCCTCAACACAAACCAGGGAAACAACCAACCAGTGATTCATGATTCTGCTGAGCTCTCTGTGGCTGACAAAATCTCCTCCTGCCCACACATTTCCCCCAGCTCCTCCTGGGGACAGGCAGGGACCAGTGATTCATGATTCTGCTGAGCTCTCTGTGGCTGACAAAATCTCCTCCTGCCCACACATTTCCCCCAGCTCCTCCTGGGGACAGGCAGGGCAGAAGCAGCTGAGAGATTGTGTGAAGTTCACCCCTCCTGAGAAGCTGCTCATGCTTGGGCTTGTCCAAAGAGCTGTGGTGGTGGAGCTCATGAGCTTGTGCAGGGAAAGTGCTGCTTGCAGCTCCTTGAAGCCCCTGAGAGCAGGAAGCTGTGGGTGCTGTCGTGATATGTTGGGACAAGCAGGGTGACACTGCTGCTGCCTGTCTCACCCTGCCCCTTTGAGTCACCCCCTCCACCCCAGCCCTCCCAAAAAAATTGCAAAACTTCCTCTCTCTCTGAGTTTCCTGGTGTGCCCAGCATTTCTGGGACAAAGCTGGCTGTGCCATTCCGTGTTGGAGGTCACACCATGTTGGAAAGAGTGACTTTTTGGTGTGGTCTGGCTCCTTCTCACCTCATGCCTGACACTGTCAAGTCAAACTTGATGATCAAATAGCACTATTAGAGCACGTCAACCTCCTGTAGGTAATGAAAATAATAAATTATTTTTAGGGGCATGTTGCTAAAAAAAGAAAATCACAGGAAAATACATTTTGGCTGGACCATTATATTTTTTCTGAACTCTCCTCTCCTCTCCTCTCCTCTCCTCTCCTCTCCTCTCCTCTC
>WBND01001178.1:43174-72271 GCA_013398595.1 Tychaedon coryphoeus | reverse complement strand
TTTCCCTTTCCTTTTCCCTTTCCCTTCCCCACGGGCAGCAGCAAGGCTGAAGTGAAGCTGAGCCACTCAAATCCCAGAGAACAGCACGAACTCTACTTTTTAACAGGTGTAAATTCCCAATTTTCGAGCAGCAGCATGGGCGATGGGCAGTGGGCACAGCTGGAGGGACTTGGAGCAGCTTTTGGTGTCACTCCTTGGAAAAACAGCCAGGGAAGGCTTTGTCCTTGCTGTACCCCTGTGTGTGAGATAACTGAGATGAGTCACGCAGGTCACATCCAGTTTAGGTGGATGAAGGAGTTCAGTCCTGGGTTATTTTCACTGTGAGATCCTCCCAGAGGAGAAAACCGTCCCTTTTGTTCAGGTTAGGAAATTTTTGTTTGGGAACAATATGCTCAAACATCAAGACCCTACTCTTGTGGCTGCTGCACATTGGCACATTCTGAAATAAATGGGTGCTAATTTGGACAGAATCTGTCCCTTTGCAGGTGACTTGCACTCCCCACCCAGGGATCGATGTGTACCGGGGGGATGCTTTTCCCAGCCCTGCCAATGCAAGGTGAATTTATCCTTTGAGTTAATGTACTGAACACAATCGTTGGCTGCCATGAGTCCTTTCCGTCTCCAGGTGATGCCAGTGGTGACAAACACAGGGAGTGTGTTTGTGCTCTGGACTCAGGCTCTATATTTAGCTATGTGATACTGGGAAAGCTTTCTGTGATTAAGTTCTGTTGACCGATACCGAAAGTAATTAACAGCCCCAACATGGAGTGAGTGAGGTGTGGCACCAGGACTGGGTGTCACTGGGCCCAAAAAATGTCTGGGAGAGAGAGTTGGTTGTAAAAGCACATGAATCACCAATCCTGTTCTTTTGGGGAAAATAGGGGTAGTGTTCTATTTAAACCTGAGGACTGTTTGGAGTTGTTTTTTTCCCTGGTTGGTGTTTAATTTAGGGCATTAATTTAATGAATGATGTGTAATATCAGTATTAGGCACAACATTTTTGAAATTGATAATTTGGGCTCTGGAATCTTAAGTGAGAGTGACATCTCCCTACTTCATGAGTAGAGCTGCTGTGCTTTGGACACTGGGTGACTTCCCACAGTCCCTTGCTTGGTTCTCTCTAAAAAAGGCAAGACCAAAATAACCTCTGGGAAATTTTGCTCCCACAACAGGTTGGAACTTCCTCAGGAGCAGCTTTACAGGGAAATCCTCAAGGCATTGAGACTAAGCATCTGGGAGAGACTGCAGGGTCCTTGAGCAAGGGTAAATTCAGCCAGGTGATGGAGGTCCACTCCTTCGTGCTTCCTCCTGACCTTCCAGCACCTAAATGTCACCCCTCTGAGCTCCTCTTCTCCCAAGGGTCCCTCCCTGACCCCTCCATGCTCTGTGTCTCTGGCACTGCTGAAACAGGGCTCCTCATCTCTCCTGCTCATTCCCTGCTCCTCTCCAACCCCTGACAGGCTGGTACTTGTGGAAAACTGGGCTAGGAAGAAAGTGGTGAGGGGTGGAGCGGAATGGGCAAACAAAGCATTACCCCACAAAGGCATTCTCTGCAATGAGACCAGGTCTCTTGGGTGCTCTGGTCTTTCAGCAGGTCTGCCCTGCCATCTTCCTTTGTCCATGGAAATAAGTCCAAATTCCTATTTGGATGAGGGGTATGAAACAATAATAAATGAGGATATGCAGTTTTGTCCATGTTTTCCCCTTGGTCCTCACACAACAAACTGCAGGTTCACACCTTTCACTCTTCAGCAAGTGCTGCCTTTCCCGTGGGAGCTACAAGATTCCCTTTTTTATACATCCACCTTGGCTGAAACTTTTTGGTTGAGCCAGATGGAGCCATGATAATAAATCATGGAATCATTTAGGTTGGAAATACCCTCTAAGATCATCAAGTTGAACTGTTCTCTCAGCCCTCCCAGGTCAGCCATGTCCCCAAGTGCCACATTTGACACATCTGTGAAATCCTCCACACTTCCCTGCAGCCTGCTCCAATGCTTGAACACCCATCCCATGAAGGAATTTTTCCTAATATCCAATCTGAACCTCCCCACTTGGCTCACAAGCATCATCCTTGCCAGGAAAGGATTAGGCTCTCCATAACTCTTACGTTCCGTCTGATTTAAGCCCCTCTGTGCTCAGTGTCCCAAACTGCCCTGGTGTTTCTGTGGGAGCTTTCCAGAGGCACCCACTGGTCCCGCTGGTCCCACTGGCCGTGCTGGCTGCACCCCTGCCTGGAGGGAGAAGGTAAACAGAGAGCGAGGTGGAACAAACGGCTCTTGGTACCGAGCGAGGAAATTATCTCACCGAAACAGATAAAGGCAGGGGGAGGTTTGCCTGGTGCAGCCAGAGCTCTCCTGGCTGCTGGCCTGACGTAGGCAGCGCCTCCAGCTAAAAGTCCCTGGTGCCTGGCTGCCTGCCCCAGAGCCGGCGTGCGGAGCTGCTGCGCGCCCGGCACCATGTCGGTGACCATCTGCCAGTCCATGGGCTTCGTGGTGTCCGCCCTGGGCGTCGCAGGCATCGTTGCCTCCACCTGCATGGACCAGTGGAGCACGCAGGACCTGTACAACAACCCGGTGACCGCCGTCTTCAACTACCAGGGCCTGTGGCGCACCTGCGTGCGGGAGAGCTCCGGCTTCACCGAGTGCCGCGCCTACTTCACCATCCTGGGGCTGCCAGGTAGGGCCTGGTGGAGCCAGGGGAGGGCTGGGAGGGACTGGCACAGTCTCTGTGTGAGCAGTGAGGGGTTTTCTGTGGGCAACCCGAATTTCAGCCGAAAAGGACCTCGGGCGCTCGCCCCGTTTGGAAAACGCATCCTTGGAGATGCCTCAAGGCAAGCCATGGCCAAGCTGGGGCTCAGCAAAACTCATCACAGCTAATTGTGCATCCTGAGGTGTTGCCCAGGCTGCTCCGTGGGGAGATGCATCTCCTGTGCCATGGCTCAGATTCCTGCCCCAGCTGTGTGGCTCTGCGTGGCACCAGAAGCCACTAATAGTCTTGTCACTGGAGAAGATCCTTTCCTAAGAGGATATGTCACAGTTCAGCTCACTGTATTTCTATTTGGGCTAACACCACCAGGCTGGATTTCTCCCTAATTCTCCTTTGGTTCCAGTTTTTTTCTGCCACGGGAATCATTCCTGTCCCGGTTGTGCCCAGAGTATCTCAGGGTGCAAACAATTAGGTTACAACAGGATTATCTGGGGTTTCTTCTTGCCTTAATACAGTGAGAAAAAAGGCACTTAGGCTCTTATACCCATCTGGCCTCTGTGCTTTGATACAACCAGAATGGAGGGAAGAAGCCAATTACATCAGGAAATCACTGCAGAACTTCTGCAAAATGGCATTTCCAAAACACACAGAAAGGGGCATTGTGCACAGAAATTGCTTCTCTCAAGAGAGGGCACGAATCAAACCAGTATAACCCAGTGTGGCTGTGGCCTCAGACACCAGCTGGAGAGGTGTTTCATCCCCTGAGCTGTGTTTTTGTGTTGCTCCTCTCTGGATCCTCATTCCCAGCTGGCTGTGGTGCAGCCTCCCCAGGCAGGTGCCAGGAATGTCCCTGAGCATCGTCCTCCTGCTGGAGCTGTGGCTTGGAATGTCCCTGCTTGGGCTCTCAGGTACAGAGATGCTTTTTCCTAGAAGGGCCTGAGCCTGATGCTGCCTGGGCATCCAGCTGAGGGATGCCATCCAAAGAAAGGTGTTTGTGCAGGGCTGCTATTCACACCCTGCTCTCCCAGCCAGCAAAGCTGAGCAGCTGCACCAAAGGAAAACTCAGGGAGCAAAGGGCACGACAGGTGGGGAAAACTCTTGGGTTAATTCTTGGACTTGGTCTTAGAGGTCTTTTCCAACCTTAATGATTTTAGAAAGAGATTAAATTTACCATGTGTGGAGTAAATTGAGGTGTAAAACCCAAACTGTCCCCACACAGGTGCTCCCACACGACACTGCAGTTCTCCCAGTTATTCAGTTCTTCTGCTCAAAAATCTTAAAATGACAATAACTGTAACTCTACGAAAGAAGCAATTACCCTTTTCCAGTGTTCAGCTCTGGGAACTACTCCAGTCTTTGAAGAAATCAGAATACTTGAGATTTGGGGGGTTTTGTTCTTTCAAAACACCTTTGTCACTGACCTGAGCCCTACAGCAAAAAGCAGAAGACAAGGGATGGTTTTTTGCAATTCCAAAACCTCCAGCCTGTCAGGTGGATATTAATATTCTAAAATGAGAATGTTGAGGGGATGGATTTCCTGCATTAGCAGGATTTTTCTGCATTTAGAGGGGCTGCTGGAGATCAGTCCTGGGGTGGAACAAGAGGTTTCCCAAAGCCTCTCCCAACCCAAACCATCCTGGGATTCTGTTTCCATGATTCCTCAGCTCCATCCCACAAGCTCTGTGGATCCCTCCCAGCCATGGACAGAAATGAGCATCCTACCCTAAATATTGGGGGTTTCTGATGAAGCCCTCATCTTAGAGGGGAATTCCCACTTGTGTTTGACAGGTTTACTGCAGTCACCTACAAAAAGGAATATAAAAGAGCCCAAGGAATAAAGGACAACCATAAAAAATGAAGGTGGTGGATGCCTGAGCCCTGCAAAGTTGCTGTCCTCACCCTCAGTGGTGTGGGCTCAGTGTGAGGGAATATGAATATTTATGTGCTTTGTCCCAAATGATCCTTTTCCTGACCAGTGCTAGCAGCACTGCCCTACAAAACGAGGTGGAATTTTTCCTTTTCTTTTTAATGAACTGGGCTTGCTCTTCTGTAGTCACCCCCCTCCCTGCTCCCGTTTTCCATCCTGTTATGGATTGTGTGACACTTGCAGTCTCTGGAGAAGCTGGAGCAAAGCCTCACATCCCACTGCTGTGCTTTATGGATTGTCTCTGTCTCCTGAACCCAGCTGCTCCTATGGGCATTTCTTCCCACCCACCACCAGCAAAGGTGGTGCCCCAACCAGAGGGGGGTGGAATGATGCTAAAAATCCTCTTATTAATTTGTTCAGATACTATTTCAGTGCATCATCCCCATGTTTATTTTAAGCGTGCAGCATCTTGATCTCCATGAAAACCCCCCCTCACAAACTACCCCAGAGTTAATAGTTTGTCAGCATTTCCATTATCAACCCCTATTTATTATCCTGACAATGGCAATTTATATTGGGAACAATAGTGCCAGAGTGAATAAAAATAATAGGACTCTGGCAAAGCAGCGAGGTGACCCGAGCACATCGAGGAAGTTTGGGGTTCCAAGGTTTTTTTCACCTCAATCCCTCGCTCCCACAGCAAAGATTAAACTTGTCTTGCCCATCATCTATCTTCAATTTAGTTGGGAATTTTAATTTCAAATAGATTGAGGAAAAATCAAGATAATAGATAGCAATGAGAAATTACCCAGGCAGTTTATGGCTCTGGCTGCTCAGCTATAAACAGTTGCTCTCTGGTGAAATGTGGTACTGGAGGACTGGATGTATTTGTTCTGATTTTGCTTTCTCCTGTTGTTTTTTTCCTCCTTGCTTTGGCCTGAGATGGTCTGGAGGACATAGTTGAAAACTGAGTGCACAAATAAGGGATAAATAGCAAAACCTGAGCTGGGCAAGGCTGGTGGTTTCACCTTGTGTGGAGATCATGAGGTGATTTCTGCTCAAAGCAGAATTTTGCAGTTTCTCCCAGCTTTGTTAAACTGCAATTGCATGGGTGGTGATTTCTCTGGTTTCTGTGTTGGTATCTTTTTTCCACACCTGTTCAGGGAGCCTTCTCCAACAGTTTTTCCAAGGACATTTCTCCCTCATGTCCAAAGCTCTTTTTACCCATTCAGAAGGGCTGAGATATCTCTTTGCTGTGGACAAAAGGGTTGTTGGCTTAAAGTGGGAGAATATTCTTACTTTTCCAATGGCAAACTTTGACAGTCTGAGAGCAACTTCAACTTCTCCAACTGATAAAAATGCCCGTGTTCCTAGAGTGCTCAGAGGGAAAAGATCCCATGGGAAGGCAACCATGACTGCCCAGATTTTCCAGGAATTTCAGTTTGGCTGGTGCAGGGTAGCAGCAGTGCATAGAGGTTTCCCTAGGAAGCATCAACATTGGCTGCTCTGGGTTTTTCCCTTCTGTATCAATGCCCTGACAAAGTTTTCTTTCATTTCATACAACCCACAACCATTTTGTGGCATAACCATAGCAAATAACCTGATTTTGGAGACAGGGCAGCCACTGGCCAAGGCAACAGCATCTCTCCTCCCTGGAACTATTCCATACCCAAAATTTGTAAGGATGGGAAATGCTAATTGCCATGTCATGATGCTATACCAGTGATGGCCATGGCAAAGTCTCTTTCAAGGTCTGTTTGCTGCTTGAAATCCTTTCAGCCAGCCAAGTCAGCTCTGAATTTTGAAACATCTGCAGGCAACTGCTGTGACCTTCTTAAAGTCTTTTGAGGTCAAATTTTGGGTGCAGAGGGATTTAGGTGGTCCAGGTAGGCTGGAGACTCGATATATGCTGCCAGGACACGTGTGAGGGTCTGATGGGTTTGCATAGGTGGATTTGAGCTGGGATGGGTTCCTTCCATGACCCTCTTCCCTCACTGAATTCCAAAAAGGCTCCTATTGTGGAGCACACACTCGGGGACCCTGAGGTGGTCCCAACAGTGGAGGGGCAGGAAGAGAAGGGTGGGTTTGCTTAGTCTGGGCCTGAGCAGGCTGGGCTGGTGTGAGCAGCTGGCAGGGTGTGAGCTGTGTTTGCAAATTTGAGAGCAAACATGAGCTGGAGGTGATTTTTGTGGGAGAGGCGGCGATAACATTCAGGAGCTGCCTGGGCCCAGGGACCGGTTTTGAGATAACGCAGAGTCAACGCCTGGAGAGATAAAGCAACTATGAGCTGGAATAAAGGGGCACAGGGGAGTGGCCACAAAGCCCCCTTCTTTTCCTCATTTGGGTAAACCACTGGAGTTGTCCCAGTGCCCAGTGGGAGCCCTGTTCTCTGCGCCTTGGTGAGCTGCAGCCTTTCCATTCCCCTTCCTCAGACATTTCCACGTGGATTGGGAAACTCTCTGGCCAAGCATTCAGCCACTGGAGACAACCCACAGATTGCTTGGAGAGAGATTCCCATCCTTCAATCAGTCCTGGCTGTGGTCATCTCCATGGGGTGGCTGGAGATGAGCATCAGGTTGTGGTGGAGATGCTCAGACTTGCTCCACAGCTTTCCTCTCACCCAGCCCCTTCTTGGGTTGTGCTCTGAGCCAGCAGTTCAGATGAAACTCTCAGGGGATCTTCTGTTATCTGGGAAAATGGGGTGAATGCATTTTTCCCCATCGTGGGTGACCCAGAAACAGCCATTAAAAATAAGCTTAAAATCCAAATATTTGAGAAAGGCAAAAGAAATGTGCTGGGGAAGGGTTGGGAAGGAAACAAGTTTGAATTTTGTCTCCAGAACTCTGCCTCAAGCATCCACTGAGGAAGGTGTGGGAGCTTTGAATGCCCACTTTTTCCAAGTATGGTTCTAGGCAGAGCAGGAGGAATGGCAGTGGGATGGCTGGAGGATACTTCATCCAGCACTTCTAGGGATGAGCAAACAGAAGCTCCCCAAAACACAATAATTCTTCAAAGATGACAACATGTGGAGTGCTGAGCATGGCTGGGTGTTTAACTCTTAAGTGAGGGCTGCAGCATGACCGTCAGCAGCAGAATTCCTCCCTCAGCTCCATTTTTGGGGACGGCACGTGAAGCTTCAGTGGGGAATGCCCAACCTTGTGTTGGTTTCTCTTCTTTAGAGACACGCTTCCATCTGACTCCTCAAATCAAAGCTAGATTGGTTCTCCTGGACTTTACTGCACACCTGGACATTCTGATGATGCTTTTTGACTGTTCCACCATTGCTCTGGGGTTTTGATGTCCCCAAGTAAGAGCCATGATGAGAAACAGCGCCTACATCCTCAGGAGAAAATTCCATTCCCAAGGAAAGGTTACTGAGGTGACAGACTGGACATGGGCACATCCAGGGATGGCCCTCTTTCCAATAGGTGTCTTGGGGGGATCAGCAGAGCTTGGGATGTGAAATACTGGAGAAGGAGAAGAAAAGGTCCCTGTTGGTTTGAGAGCAGCTCCTGCTGCACGTGGCCATAACCAGCAGCCAGGTTGGAGGAAGGAGTGGCGTGTCTCCTCCCACCAAAGCAAATGTGGATAGAGGGATGGAAGGGCCACCACCACTGGTATTCCTGCAACCACCTAGATGTCCAACAGAGCAGAAAAAACCAATCATTTAAAAGGTGGTAGAGGTGTCAAGGGGAAAAAAAAAAAGCTGAAAAAAATAATTAATATATTAATTCTCCCCCTTCTCTTCCCTTTTCCTCCCAAAGGGTTATTTTTAGCTATGACCAGTCTGTCGGTTCATTTCTCTCTGCACTGTTGCACATATTTGGGATTAGGGGTTATGTCTCAAAGGAATATTGCTCCCTCTGACATGTTCTGACAAGGTTCGGCCCAGAAAAAGGGATGTGGGCCCTTAGCACTGGATGGCCAGAAACAAGAAGGTGAGTCCTGGGGTGTGGGAAGGACAGGAGTCATCCTGGAGAGCTGCTGAGGAGCATTAGGGCTTGGATGAAATAGGATTTTCTAGACTGAGACTCAGTTCTGGCTCTGGGACCACAAGGGGTGAGATGGAGGACTGACCACCTTTTAGCACTTTTTGTCCTTCTGTCTGCCAGGTCCTTCTCATCCCTAGTTGTTGTGTCAGCTTCTAAGTCTTCTCCAGCCCTGATCTATCACAAATTATTATTCAAAACGAGGAATTTTAGTCAGCATTCCCTGTTCTTCACAGACAATGAGCAGCTCACCTATGTTTCTTGAGGGCTCCCTTCTATGGTTTTCATTCACTTTATTATTTTTGCTGGCAACTTTAGGTAGGTCAGAACTTCCCCTTCCCGTGACGTAAACTTGCCAAAGTGAGTGAAAATGATGACATTTGAATAAAACTGATGGAAGCAAAGACATCTTGTGCCTGATCTGAGAGGGCTGTGATTGCCATGAGACATGGAATTGTGCTCTGGCTGCCCCAGCAGAGCCCCACAGGCTGAGGGGTGTCCCTGCCTTTTGTTTTCCAGAAGGCAGGAGCAATATCCAGGTTGTAATAACCCCATTGTAGCTCCTCCATGGACACAAATCAGCCTTTCCTCTCGTGGCTTTCACATGGCTTCCACATCCAGGTGCTGGTGTGAATGGTGCCTGTGGTATGGACAGTTTAAAGCAGGAATTTGTTTCTAGGTCAGGATTGAAGTAAATCAGTTGGAGGGGCATACTGAATAAGAATGGATGAGTGTAAAGCCTGGAAGGTCCTTGTACCTCACTTACTCCACTGGCAGAGTGGCACAGTGGATTTATACTGCTCCCACGAGCCCAGCACCACTGTGACAATGAATTTCCCACTTTTTACATCCCCCATTCCTTTCCCAGGGCCATCCCTCCAGCCAATGCAGACAAGTATCCCCTAGAAAGGCCATTTCCCTGTGTCCCTGTGCTCTCCTCCCTCCCACATAGGTTTCAATGTGTCCTCAGGATGGCAGTGGAGATTTGGAGAACAGGGCTGGAGGAACTTTGCTGGATCAGTTTGGGGCTGTTGGCTTGTGCCATGGTCAGCATCCAATGGAAGCTCAGTGAGGGCACTGCAAGAAGCAGCCACATCTCTGGGCTGGGCTGGTGGCCCCACATCCTGTGACAGAGCCCTGTCTCTCATTGTGCCTCTTGTGCAGGCACCTCCATGGGGACAGATTGTCTGGTGGCATCAGCAGAGCGATGGGGAGGTGGTGGCCAGGGCCAGGTGCTGAATTCCCCTGGGGGCACGGTCCTTGCCCAGTGCCAAGCAGGCAGGAGAGGCCCAATGGGCAGCAAAGGGTTTCAGGGGGCCGGCCAAGCCCCAAGTGGGTTGCCCAACACTCGTCAGAGCGTGGCTGCTTGAAAGAAGGACAAGCACTCCTAAAGGACAAAAGCTCCTATCTCCAGCCCTCCCCGGCAGCGAGAGTGAAACTGGACTATCTTGCAAAAACACTTTGAGCAAACAGCCCTCAATGGAAAGCATCTGATAAGAGCAGCTGCAGTGCTGGTGGCTGGGCGAGAGGACTGCGGTGCCCCATTAGCGCGGCGGCTCCTCGGGGCCGCGCCACCGCCGCTCTCGGGCACGCACCATGCCCACCACGCTGTGCCAGGTGATGGGCTTCCTCCTGTCCTCTCTGGGCGTCGGGGGCAGCATCATGGCCACGGCCATGGACACGTGGAGCACGCAGGACCTGTATGACAACCCGGTCACCGCCGTCTTCCAGTACCAGGGGCTGTGGAGGAGCTGCGTGCGGCAGAGCTCCGGCTTCACCGAGTGCCGGCCGTATTTCACTATCCTCGGGCTGCCAGGTAGGGGCAAAAACACTCCAGGTGTCACCCAGGGGCTCTCCTGGAGCTTTTCATCTGAAGGGAGGAGCAGGTGTCTTAAAGCACTTTGCGAGGAATAACATTTCCAGTGTTATTAGGAGCATAAAAATAGGAGCGTATTTGTCGCCAAAATAACTTTTGCGGTGGGGATTTTGGGTGGAGCATGTGTGGGGGATCTCTGGGTGAGCATCACGGGTTCAGCACCACTGCTGGCATAAATCAGCACAGTTCCACTGAGGTCAGGAGAGTGAGGATGTTTAACCCCACAAGGTATTGACCCTTGGAATGGAAACACAAGGAGGTGAGGAGAGCGAGGATGTTTAACCTCCCCAGGTATTGACCCTTGGAATGGAAACACAAGGAAAAGGGCTCTATGCAGTTGTGAAGTGTTATAGGATAATGGAAATAATTGAAATGTACTGTTTTTTCCAAAGACAGAACTGGAATGGGAGAAATCTGCCAGTGAGAGGTGTGGGTAGGAAGGGCATGGAGGGGGAAGGTGAGTCCAGTCACTCCCCATCACCTGGGCAGTGTCTGTGCCTACAGAAGCAGAATGCAGAGGCATATTGCAGTCCTGTTTGCTTGCTAATGTTCCCAAAAGAGCTGTTCTTCCCACCCCACTGCATGTGAGGGTACACCAGTGCTCCCAGCCCAGCAGTAAATTTGGCCCTGGGAGTGTTTCTCGTTCCTGGTGCATGATCACAAAAAGGTTCAAGCAAGCACTGCTGTGCACAGGTGTTTTGTATCTGTTGATCCAAGTGTGATGTGGGTTCCAGCTCTGTATCAAGGATGCCATCCTCAGGGATGCCCTCAAGCTTTGCTGAGCACCTGCAACTCTCTGAGGGGTGTGATGGAATAAATGTGTCTCTGTGTACCCAGCTTCAGGATTGCCAGATGAATTCCTTCCCATTTGGAAGAGCAAACCTGATATTTAGAGTCACCTCTCCCATGGGATTATTTAGTTAAAAGACTAAAAATTAGATTTATTCGAATGTTGACCACTATATCTCTTCATAATGCTGTGGGCAGACGATTGTGTTTTAAATGAGCCATAAAGAAATGGGAACCATCATTTTGATGTCAATTTATCCCAATCAAGATTTTACTTTTTCAGTTATTGTTAAGTAATATGGCAATAAAGAAATGTGCAAAGCACTCGCAGACAATTTCTGTTGTTAAAGGTACCTTGTCAGAGTTACCTTTATGAATCTGTTTAATTGATTAATTCCTTCAAACGTATAAAAAAATTGTCCCTGCTGGAATTTGCTTAACTAAAACTCCTGCTGGAATTCACTTAATTTCCCTAAAATTTCTATAAAATTTCTATATCCCATCAATCATTACTTCTCATAAAGTCAGATTTCACGTTTTTATTATGTATTAGCAACAGAAATGAAGGTGATGACTTTGAAATTTAAATGACTTGAAGCTGTTTTACTTCACTCACCTCTTACCACTCACACGGGGGAGGAAGATGACTTTCCAGTTTCCCTTAGCAGTGGAAAAAACAGGGATGCAGGCAGTGGTTTCACATCACTGGCATTTATTTTGGTGGAGAAGCTATTTCTGTTGGTGCTTTTGCTATTCCCTTGTTTTGGAACACCAGACTTAGTGTGGAAGCCAAGTTTATCCTCCCCTGTGCGAAAGGTGTGTGTGAAAGGCAGGTTTGTGACTCCAGGGCTGTTTGCTTCCTACTGCTCCTGATACCACTTTTCCTTAGTCTCCCACTTTGTTTGTCTAAGCCCTTCCACTCGTTCCTCCAAGCAGAGGTCATTCACCTTTGGAAAAGCAGCTCTTTTCAGAGGACTTTCAATGGATGCCAAAACTCCCTTGAAACTGCGGTGCTGCCTTTTCAAAGAGCTCCCACTTCAAGTCCTGTGAGCCAAGTGGAGAGGTCTTTGTGCCACAGCAGGCCTGGGAGAACTTCCTTCTCCTTTCCATCTCTTAGTGGAGATGGTGCATAACTCAGTCTCCTGGAGGCAGGAATGGCTGCTGATGGTTATTTGGGATTTTTTCCATCATGTCCTGCTGTGTTCCTCTCCCCTCCCTTTCCAACAGCTCCTTTCAATGGAGATTCACTACAGTGCTCCAGCAAAAGTGGAGCATCCTTGGCTGCTCAGCTTGGCCCTGCCTGTTGTGTCCTTCCATGGGCACTGGGAACACCTCTCCTGAGAACCAACAAACTCTCCTTGGTGGGATCTTTGTTTGGGGTCACTGCTTGACAGGTTGAAAACACCCCAGTGATGACACCCAGGAACCTGCAGGAAACACCCAGGAGTGAAGCACTGTCTTGGGCACCAGGAGCTTCCATCACGATCCATACTCTTGAATTATCAGCCTCTCCCACCTGCCCTGAAACAAAAGCATTTGCAGAGAAACTTCGGTGGTTGCAAAGACAAACGGAGATTGAAATTTCCTCCTCTTTCTGCTTCCCCTCAGGTGCTGCGGAACAACCTCTGAGGGCTGATAAGGTGTATCCGCCATTCCCTGTTGGATCATAACTAATGAGCTCCTACCTGGGGGCTGATGAATGGCAGATTGAAAACCCCCGGCTCGTTAGCACTCGTTATCAGCTGATAAGGGCAAATTGAGTCATAAGAGCAGAGCTGAGGCGGTGGGACTGCCGGGTGGGATGGGAGAAGGTGGTGTATTCCCAGCCTGTGGAATGGCAGCCTGCCCGCTTCCGTGAGCGCCGCGGTGCCAGCGCGGATCTGCTCCGCTTCCTGACACCCCACAGGCCAGGAGAGCCACCCAGGCACCCAGCACCCTCCTGGGAAGGGTTTACAAACCCTTCTCCCAACCTGTGCAAGGGCTCTCTGCTCCCCTGCACGCTTGGGCACCGCGGTCGCCCAGCACAGGGGTGATGGAGAAGTCCCTTGGGGTGTGGAACGTGTTTGCCACCTGTGTCACTCCATCACCAGCCCACTTTCTCTTCCCTGAAGAGGGGCAATCATGCTTGGGGAGCACCAGTGCCAGGCCCAGGGCTGTGGCAGGGCAAGAGAGGCTGCAAAGTGTCCCAGCCAAATCCAAACAGCCCTTGAAATACCTCCCAGCACCCCTCCAGGCTCTGCCGCCTTCCTGTCTCTGCCAGGGACTCGTGCAGGAGTGGGGAGGAGAAGGGTCTGGAAAAAAGATGGGATAGGTGCCACCTCATTAGAGAGTCACCTTGGTATTCAAGTGCTCTTTCCCCCCCCCCACTTCTCCAGTTCCAAATGTGCAAGTTTCCCCTTACTTTCCCTTTTACTTTTCTACTCCACCCAAGAGGAGTCGGAAAGGTTTTGCCTCCTTCAGGTCTCAGTTCTTGTGGGCATGACCCACCAGCATTCCCAGATCATGGCATGCAGCTGAACAAGTTCAGGATGGGAGTATTTGGATGTTTTATTCATGAACATGGACAAATTTATTCAGGACTGATGTTCCAAATAACCCTGGGAAGGAGATGGTGAGGGAGATGGTTGCCAGAGCTTTGATGCTCTCTCATTCTGTCTAATTCTGTGTAATATTTGTCAAGTTGATTTTCTTCTTTTCCAAGTGCTTTACTGGGAAGCAGGAACACACAGAACTGCATTTTGAGTCATGCAGTAGTTGGAAATATCCTGGATAGGTGGGTGGAGCTGTCTGCTTCCATTGCTGACTGGGGAGGAAAGAAGAGCCCTTTCCCAGCCACTGTGGTTATGGAACAATCCATGCTTATCCCAGCTCCTCACTAACTCTTCGCCATTAATTTCATGACTGCTGCTATTGAACATTTCTAACAAAATCCTGCCTAAACCATCAAACTCTTTGGGAAGTTAAGTAAACAGCTGCACTTCCAGAGGTGCCCCAGGTAATACAGAGTAGATCCAGGGCCCATTTCCCAAGGTTTTTTTCTTTAATATTTCTATTTTCAGACAAAGGCAACCTTTGAAAATCCCCCAGACTCTGACAAATCCCATTTCAGCCACTCAGCCAGGCTCTTGCTGTTTGTTTTGCAGCGATGTTCCAGGCTGTGAGGGCCCTCATGATTGTGGGGATTGTCCTGGGAATCCTCGGCCTCTTCGTGTGCATTTTTGCCCTGAAATGCATCCGGATTGGGAGCATGGAGGACACTGCCAAAGCCAACATGACCCTGACCTCTGGCGTCATGTTCATCGTTGCTGGTAAGTGGGAGATGTCATGTCTTCCACACTGCATTTCTCTGGAATTCAGGACTGGGCAAGTCTTGGTGCATTTCTGAAGTTATTGGCATTGTCCTCCAGCCTGGTTTCCTGGGGTCAAGTGGTTTTTAACTCAGATTAGGGAACAAAAAAAAATCTCTGGAAACCAGAAGCTTGTATGGACAAAACATGGAAGGCTGAAAAAACATCCCACAGATGGAGAAGGAAGTATATCTCTGGATTTGTTCTATATACGTTGTTACCATATATTATTGTAGCCCTTATTTAGGTAGAATATTTTTTCCAGTTTCAGGCTTTATCCATAATAGTTTTAGGAAGATTCCCAGGATTGCTGTAGCCTGGCTTGTAGGTTTTAAATGCCAGGCTGTAGGAAAGCCCAGCTCCCTCAAAACTGCAAATGCTTAATGCATCACTTACAGGTTTTCCTACATTATTTTTGGGATAAGAATGAAATGAAATCCATATCCTAACAAAGGGAAGGAGAATGTCCCTATTTAAAATCCTTCCAATCCCAATGCTTAACTTTTGTTGGGATATGAGACACTCAACACAACTTCAATAAGTACAAGCTGGAAAGAGGAAACCACCTTCTGCCACACAGCTTTAATTTTGTATTTTACACCCATCATTTTAGAATCACGGAATCGTGGAATGAGTTGGGTTGGGTTGGGTTGGGTTGGAAGGATCTTAAAAATCATCCAGTTCCACCCCCTGTCATGGGCAGGGTCACCTTTCACGGGACCAGGGCCCCAAGCCCCATCCAACCTGGCTTTGGACACTGTGGAAGGAAGAAAAAAACAAAACTGCCATGGGAGGGCTTTTTTGCCAAATGTTTTGTACTTAAGCTCTTCTGGACACCCCAGCTCCTATCTATCCTTGGTCTTTAAGGTCCCTTCCAACCCAAAGCAGTCTGTGATTCCATGTTCCAGTGTTCTGTGAATTCCTCTGGTGAGGAATACCAAAGGCTGGCCATCCCAGACATCCCGTTTGGATGAATGGAAAAATTCCCACCTCCTGGGGCTGATCTTCCACATCTGGTGATAAACAGGCTGTGAGCCAAAGACGTCTCCTCTTTCATGTCACAGAGAGTGTTTTCCCATTAAAAAAAACTCTGTCAGGGAATCTTTGGTTCACATTTTTCACTGTAAAACAAATGTTTAAAATGAATTACTGGATGTTTGTACAACAATCTGTTTGTTAAACTCATTTGTGTGACAAAACACACCAGGAGAAAGATTCCTGCTGGTCTGACTTGGGATAGTGTTGTGTGATATAGAATTCCTGATGGTTGATTTTAAATGCAAGGAAAATCTGGAAGAAAAATGTAACACATTGTGGGTCCCCATTTGTGCTGAAGGCCACAGAGCAGTGTCTCATCCACTTTTCCAGAGGTGTGAGATGCTTCCCTGAGGCCCCAGCTGGCTTCTTGCACTGCTCTTAGTCTGCCCTTCTGTCCCATCCCAGGCCTGTGTGCCATCACTGGAGTGTCCGTGTTTGCCAACATGCTGGTCACAAACTTCTGGATGTCCACCACCAACATGTACCAAGGGATGGGAATGGGAATGGGAATGCAGAACGTCCAGAACAGGTGGGTGCTCAGCTGGCTCTGCGTGCTCCAGGCTGGAGATCTCCCTCAGTGCTGCTGCTGAAGGATTGGCAAACCCTGGGAGTGTCTAGGGACGATTGCAGGGCTTGGGAGATTATTTTTAGGAGATAGAACCTCTTGTCTGGGCTGGAGACCAGCAAAGGGGCTGGGATGTCTCTGTCCTTGCAGCTCAAGGATGAGATATCAAATCCATTGGGGTTCAGAGTGCAGGCGGGACTTTTGGGAACTTCTGGGGACGTTTGGGTACAGCTGTAGGGCCAGAGGGAGGTTGTCAGTGCTCAGTGTGTCTCGCAGCAGCAGACAGCACCTGTCCCACCCTAACCATCCATGCCTGTTTTGCAGGTACACCTTTGGCTCAGCCCTCTTCGTGGGATGGGTGGCAGGGGGCCTGGCCCTCGTGGGAGGCATCATGATGTGCCTTGCTTGCAAAGGGCTCATCCCAGAAGAATCCCGGTAAGCTGAGCTGGGTGGACGTGGGAAGGGATTGCAGGAAACCTGGGGTGTCCAGATGTCCCACAGCTGGCCCAGCATGTGTGGGTGTGTGACACCCCGTCATGATAGTCCTTGTGATGGTGGAAACAGAGTCCTTTAGGTTGGAAAAGAGCTTTGAGATCAGTGTCCAGGCATTAATTCAGCACTGCCAAGGCCACCACTACCTGAAGCCCATGATTAGTGAGTTGCTCTCCATTTGTCCTCCCTGATCCTGTGACTCACACACAAACAGAGGGCATGAGAACCAACCTCAAAATGTGACATTTGCACTGTGCTGGTAGATTCAGGCCCACGAATTGCAGGTTGCACAGAAGACCCTTAGCAGTGGTAGATTGCACCAGCTGAGCCATGATTTACATGGAATCGTAGAATTCCAGAGCGGTTTGGGTTGGGAGGGACCTAAAGCTCGTCCCATTCCACCCCTGCCACGTGCAGGGACACCTTCCATAGACCAGGTAGCTCCAAACCTTGCCCAAACTGGCCTGGAACACTTCCAGGGATGGTGTAACATCACCAGGAATCTGTACTCCAACTCAACCAGTTATTGCTGTGGGTCCACCACTGAATAAATGATTTTTTCAAGGGGAAGAAAGTGTATGTTTATGAAAGACCCTGAAAGGGACTTGCAGCTTTCCATGGATGGTGGGCTGAGCTCTCAGAGTTCCTCCAAGTGACAACACAGCACAAAGATCCCTAAAACATGAGCACAGGGTGCAATGCTGGGCAGCCACAGCCCCTCCAGAGGCTGATTTTCCTCCTGTGTTTCCTTCCCAGCTACAAAGCCGTGTCCTACAACGCCTCTGGCCGGAACATCTCCTACAGGACGGGGCCCTACAAGGCTGGCTCGGGGTATGAAGCTGACCCAAAGGCCAGGAAGGGCATGGGATATGAAGAAGCTCCTCGGAGTGAGGATGGGAGACGCCCGTACCCTTCGAAATACGACTATGTCTAGCAGACTTTCTGGCCTTGAGCTGTGCTCTCAGATATTTTTAACTTCACAAGCAAAAAGTGCAGCAAACCAAGCAGTCTGTAAACAAGGATTGTGTTTTCTGGCAGGTTTTCTCTACTCTGAGGTTGCATCTTTGTTGTGAGCATCAGTTTTACTCAACTGCCCGTTAGTATTAACAGCACCAGGAGGTCTGTGAGCAAAGTTACAACAAGAAATGCTCTCAGAGTAGAACATTTTGCTCCTGTTTTCTGTATAAACTGATATCCGGGAGCAGTGCCTTGTGCCCTTTCTAAATTGCTCAAATAGTGAAAATCCCTCTTTGATAATCGCTGTGTATTTGAAATAAATTCAGTTGTGTCCCCTTGGCTGTGCCCAAAGCAAACAGCGCCTGTGGTCAGAGCATTTTCCTCCCTGGTGACTTCTCTACCCAGTCCCACCTTTGCTTTGCTGGCTGTACTCCAAGGCTGATCTGCTCTGATATTTAATCTGATTTCTGTTTGCTGGAGCCTGTGATAGCAAAGTGTATTTATTTCTTTGGATCTCTCCAGGGAGTGTGCATAATCCATTGTTATTCCTGCTCTAATAGCTCCCAGCCTCCGTGTGCCACCGGTGCTCCCGCAGATGTCATCGTTAATGGAGCCAGGAGAATTGCTCGTTTAGAATTAATTAGAGGTACCTTTGGAGCAGGAATCCCAGGGAGCGTTGGATGTGTAACTCCACACCGACATCAGGACTTCCCTGTGGTAATTCTCCCCCCAGTGATGGGAAGATTAATCCACTCCCTAGTGGAATGTTGCCTCCTCCAGCCAATCCATCAGAGAGGGAGTTTATTTGAAGGGGGGAGAGGGAGACCTGTCAGAACTTTTCTGGGAAATGAGAGCTGAGAGTTCTTAGCAGGTCCTCCCACCTGGCTCCAGAGCACATCCCAAAAAACCTCTAGACAATGCCTATGTATAGAAAAAAGGGATAAGATAGAGAGAAAAAGGGGTCCAGACCCTCCAAAATAACTTATTTAATGGCATCTGCAATGGGCTTGAGCACCACCCCTCAGGATTACAAATTCTCTGAAGGAATTCAGTTCAGGCAAAATTGTTTTGGTGAAATGCTGGTGTTCCCTGAGTATTTGGTATCTTGGAGGGATCAGAATCTACAGTTGAACATTTCTGCAGAGTTGGACCTTTGGAAAGTCAAGTTACCACCAGCTGTTCTATTTTTAAAACATTGCTACTCTTTACTCTGGTTTGTGTCTCTCTATATTAACTTAGTTTTTCTGCCTTTTTTTTTTTTTGCCTGCTGGATTTTATTTTTTGCTTGTTTGTTTTGTTGGTTGTTGTTTTCTTTTTTTTTTTTTTTACATGAATATTAAATAAAAAAGAGAAAGTCTTAAAGACCAGAATCACAGTTTCCAGCTGTTCTCTTCTTGTCAAAATCATCAGCTCCAACCTTCCTGGAGCCAAAGCATCCAGCTCATGTTCTTCATGATCTTGGGAGGAATATGGATTCAGATGGGTGGTTGAGGGAAAAGGGAAAAGATTTGGGTGTTTTATTCCCTTAGTAAGATATAATGAGTCACACAATGAGAGAAAATATCGGAAAATCAGATTAAAAATTATTGGGGGACCCCAAATCAGAGATGTGATGAAGTCAGAGATCCTTGGTGGGACCCTGATCTTGCTGAGGAGTAGAGTCCAGCAAGTTTCAGGGCAGAGATTAAACACTTCACTGTTCTTAGGAGAACAGAAAAATTACGGGTATGTTCTCAGCCTCCACTGGAAAGGGACTGAAAAGCCCAGGAATGTTTAATTTAGATAGGAAGCACATAAGTAGTGCTGAGGGAAAGGTACACAGGGGACTGCAAAAGGCAGGAAAACACCCAGAAAAATTCAAAATGCAGGTTTACGACTGAGTTAGAACTAAAAAAAAAAAATTCCTGAGGAAACAGCTTTGAAAGTTACATTTTATTTTTCTGCTAGACAAATGCTGTGATGGAGTCCCGGAGCCAGCTATCTCCTGGTCACACTTCGATGTGTGCAGGCGTGTAGATGACAAGATTAGGGGCAGGAGCCTTGTGGGGAGCTGAGAGAGAGCTGGATCCGGGAATTCCTGCCCTCCTAATCTTCCCGCATCAGTTTTCATTTCCTCGCCTCGGCCGAAAACTCGCAGGATGAAATATTTTAATGTAGTGAACTCCACTGGAAAAAAAATCCCATTCCAGAGCAGAGAATCATTTATTTATGAGCCTGGTTTTGGTGTAGCTACACTTGGTGTTACAGCTGCTCCTGTGTTTGTGGCCCCAAGGGATCTTATCTTGTGCTTGGCACCATGGAGGGTGGTGAACATCGCTGTGGGGAACGACAGCTTTCAGAGAGGCAGGAGAAGAAGAAATGAAGCAAAAAGAGGAGGAGGTGGCAAAGCTGGAGGTGAAGCTGTGGGGGACAGCTGGAATTGGAAGGGAAGTTTCAGGGAAGTTTCAGGGAAGTTTCAGGGGAGGCAAGGGAAGGCAAGGCAAGGGGGACACTTGCCCACATGCTGCCTGGGGACTATCCTGGGGTCACCCACCCCAAACACAACCTCTGTCCCCTGCACCATGCATTGCAGGGAGACACTTCACCCCCAAGGATGTGAATTTGGGCTCTGAGATCCATTGCATGGGGCCAGAGCTGCTGGATGGAGCAGCACCCATGGAGCACACAGAGCTGGACCAAATCCATCCTGCCTGGCTGTGGGCTGGGAGGAGCAGTTCTGTGTTTGCTGGGCTGAACTGGGATTGCTGGTTTGACCAACTGAACAGCAGCAAGGAGGTTTGGGCCCCTGGAGTTGCTTGGCTGAGTTAAATCTGGTAAAAACCAGATTCCAGGGAGTGCAGAATACGTGGGCTGTGAGTTAATCCAATGTTTCAAGCTGCTGCTCCTGGGGAGGGAGGGAAGAGAACCCTCTCCCACCTTTTATTTTGCCTTTATTAACCATAAACTGCTAGGGATGGCTTTGGTGGCACTTGTAGAACCAAGAGAGATGATTCAGGGAACTCAGGAACAATTGTGGGGGTTTTGTTTCCATAAATTTGATCATCCTCTGAAAAACACATTTCCTGCTCAGGGGAGCTAATTAAATCTAGGCTTGTCTAATAAAGCTGAGCCTGCAAAGGCTGGGTGCATTATCTGACAGCCCTGAACAGGTTCTTCCCAAGCCCCTGCAACATCTGGAGTGTGTGAGAGCTCGCTGGATTTGCATGGAATTTGACCAAGGGACAATCTGGAGCTACAAATTGGACTGGGAGATAAGAACTCTCCTGAAATCTATATGCAATTAAAAGCCCAATCTTCCTCCCTATAGTGACAAGGTTATTGCTTTTATGGAGTTGAACAGAGATGAATGAGTCTATGGATTAATGGCACTAAGATTTATGGCACTGTGCTTGCCCCAAATATTATGGGAGAATAGCTCTCTGGGTGAGATATTCCAGCTGAATAAATTTGATAGGATTTTTATTTTCCTTTATTATTTTTTTTTTCAGCTTTGGGAGAGCTGTGCTGCATTCAGAGCTTGTTAGTGCTGTGGGATGAATATTTACTGATATCCCCTTATATATTCATGATTTATAAAAGTATTACCAGTAACAGAAGCCCATGGAAGAAAAAAAAAAAGTCATTGGGAAAAATAAAACCCACAAACCCACTGATTTGTGTGATTTCTCCTTCATTTAATTGGCCAGGTCTTTATCTTGCTGGCTCTGGGTTTGTCTTACTTTTTTCAGAGATTCCAGAGAGGATAAAGAGAGTCACTTCTGGCAGGAGAAATGAGGTGAGACCATGGAAAACCCTCTGTGCTGTGCTGAGATAAACAATTAAAAAATTAGGAAAAGGCAAATAAAAACCTGTAAGAATTTAAGGAGAGCAGTTTGGAAGGGATGGGGTTACACACCAAGGGCAGGGCAGAAGGGTGAGGACTGAGGGGAGGGAAAACCCAGAGGTTATCCAGGGAATACCAGGGGTGTGGGACAGGCCCTGCCCCTCCAAATCCCAGCAGGATGCAAGGACTGCATCATCCATCACTTAACAAAACTCTGAGAGCTGTTAAGCCAGGTTGGAGAGGGCTTGGAGCAACCTGGTCTGGTGGAAGATGTTCCTGGGGGTGGGACTGGCTGGGCTTTACCCAACCCAAACCATCCTGGCATTTTCTGGCTTTGACACAAAGCCTCTGGGGGTTGAGCAGCAGGGACTGGGATGTGTTTTCCAGCCTGTGGACTGAGCCTGACCCTGCACCCTGCACCACCTGCAAGCCCTGGGCTGGCAGTGCACAGCACCAGCAGGGATTTGATCCCAAATTTCCACAGAATATGCTGGCTCGAGATGCCCAGTGTGGAGCCAAACCTCTTTTTGCACATCCCACCCCCTCACTGCCCAAAATGTGAGTGTCACCTTTCTCTTGGCACAAGGCTCTCAGCCATTTCTGGGCTTTCCCAAACTTAGGAGAAGTTTTTCCCCACTCTTCCTCTTGGACTTGGTGTTTGAAGCTCACCAAAAGCACCTCAGGCAGGAAAAGTGATCCTTGCCCTTGCTGGCAGCTGGATGAGCAGGCAGCTGCCCTGGCACCAGGTTTGCCACGTTGCTGAGGCAGAGCAGCTCCTGCTTTCTGCCCTTTCCCTGCCTGTTTGCTCTTTGGGGCAGAAATTTGTTTTCCCATTAATTTTGGATGGTGGCAGCACCACTGCTCAGCCTGGGTTTCCTGTCACCCCCTCCATGGAACCAATTCTCACTGCCACCTGTAACTTTTTACAGCTAAAAAGGGTTTTTCTGCTTATCTGTGAACAGTTGTGCTGAAAACTTTTTGGGTTTCTTTTTAATTTTTAGAGGAATTAAGTCAGCTCCCCTTGTTCTGCTCAGCCCCACTTGGATGTGTCCTGTTTCTTAGTATAAAAATCCACCTGGAAACATGGGAAATAGGGAAGGGTAATACTCTGAAGAAAAATAAAGGAAGGGGCTAGAAAAGAGAAGAGGAATTGAGTGCCAGTTTTCTTGTTATGTCTCCTTCTTCAAATTCTTGAAAAATCTCATACTTTACAGAGACCAAGCTCATAAATGCACTGCTAGAAATGTCCAAAATACAGACAGAATCAGGAAAATGAACTTGATTTACACAGATGAGCTCTAGAAGGGGGTCAAGCTGAGGAGGTGGCCATGTCCACAGAGCAAAGAGTAATCCTTGGGGCTGGATTTCCCATTGATTCCAGGAGGGAAGGAGGGAGGGCACAGCAGCTGTGGCTGGGCTCTCTGTCCAAGTGAATTCAGGCCAGGCTCCTCCTGCAGCAGAAAATGAGGCTTTTCCCATCACCTTCTGGAGTCTGGCAAAGAGGAGAGTGAGGAAAGAGGAAAAGGAGGAAAAAGAGGAAGAAGAGGAAAATGAGGGAAATGAGGAAAAGCAAAGCTGCTAAAGACTCCAGAAGCCCCACAGGAGTGTGGAGAGCTGCCCCCAGGCTGTGGGATGCCACATCCCATGGGAAGGGGGTCCTGCCTGTGCCCTGAGGATGTCCAGGGAGAGCTGCTGGGGCTCCAGAGCTCCTGGCACCCCCAGCCCCTCTTATTGCTCACATGGGTGATGAAGGGAGAGGGGAAATCACACCTAGGAAATGTCATTTATCCTCCTCAGTGACAGACCAGGCAGGTCCCAGACCTTGGGAGATGCCCAGCATTGGGGTCTGCCCGAAAGGAGAGCCCAGGAGCAGCCCTGGGGGGGCTGCAGGGTGGCTGCTCTCGTTCCTGGTCCTGTGGCACCATCCAGTGGCTGCTGGCAGAGCGCTGCCACCTCCCTGTCCCCACCATGTGTCCCCTCCCCGGCATCCCTGATCCTCAGGGAAGGGCTCCAGGTCACTGCTGACAGATTTGGAGAGGCAGATCTGCAGGAGAAATACTAAAAAGCAATTAAAAAAATTAGAGCCAAGAGGGTAAAGCATCATTTCTCTACTTCCATGGCTTGAAAACTGTCCCCAAATCCTAATTTTTGATTTGAATTTGCCAGACAAAAGTCTGGAAATTAATTTTTATTGCGATAAGGAAAAATAAACCTTCTCAGTGTTTGTGCCAGGCCTTCCTTGGGTAAAATCTTTGTACATTTCTATTTTTCTGTGTAAGAAGCAATGTAATTCTGACACTGCCACCACTGTAATTACACCAGTTCTCCCCATAAATTGAGGTTGTTTTAAATCCTCTTTTTGTAATTCCATTATTTCACCATTACATCACTCCAATTATCTCTAGAGTTGTTCCAGAGAGCTTTTCCCAAGTTGATTCTCTGGTAGTTACTCTTTTGTTCCCAATTGCATGAATAATGATTTTTTTTTCCTCAAAAAAGAGGGTGAATGGACAAACATTAGGGAAAGCTGGATGAAAGGCCAAGGGCCACATCTGCTGCTGTAGGTTTGAATTCCCTGTGCCCAAACTCTTCCCTGTGGCCCTGCTGATGGGCAGGAGCTGAGAAAAAGGTGACCACATGATTTTTATTTATATTATTTTAATGCAAATGATGTCCAAAAACATCCCTGTGGATTTGCAGAGGATACCTGGAGTTTCTTGGCTGCTTTTGGGCCTTGCTGAGCTCCCACAGTTTCCCCTGCTGGGTGATCTCTGTGCCTCAGCATCCAGGGGTTTTTCCAGGAGCAGTGTGGATGTGGCTGTGATCCAGCCCCACATTCCCCATGGACAGGCAAATCACATCCACTGACCTGGCTGCTGGAACATCCAGCAACTCCCACTTGGGCCTGGTCTGTGCTCAGTGTTGCTGTGCTGGTGCTTAAAACCAATCCCTGAGCTCCCCTTGAGCTTAAATCCTATAAATCCTGCTCCTCTTGCTCCTGGAGCAAACAGCTCACTCCTCTTCCTCACCTGCTCTTGAGCACCTCTTCTCCTCTGCTGCCACCTCATTCCCACCCTAAGCTGTTCTTTCTCTGCATTTATGCCCAGTTACTCCAAGTTTTTATTTTATACCTTAATTACCTCTGTTTCCAAACCCCAAGGCAATTTCTTCACCCCCATGCCCAAGGTTCTGGGAAGGCAATACATGGGAAATTCCATGTTTGTCCCCAGTCCCACACAGTGGGTAAAGCCCTCAGGTTGCTTTGCTTTGTTGTTTGAGTTATCCCATGTGGGCAGTCCTTTTCCAAACAAACCTTCCTGGGGTGTCACATCACCCACATTTGAGAACTTCCAAAGGTGTTGGGGCAGAACTTGGGATATTCAGGGCCTGGAGACCAAGAGGATCTGATGGGACTCATTCCACCATGGAATGGGTGGAATTCCACAAGTCCTTAGTGGGGTTTCTGGCTCTGGAGGGTGCTCCAGGGAGTGTTGAGGGGTTGTGGAGCAGCCTCTGCTCCAAGGAGCAGCTTTGGGACCAGCAAGGATTCAGCCCTACTGCAGCTGGTGTCCCTCCAGGGACCTGGGGGCTTTGGGATTTGGGCTGGGAGAGAGTCAGGAAATTTTTTAGGAAAAGGGATTTGCAAGCACTGCCAGAGCTGTATTTCTCCCTACTCTGGTTTTGGTAACAAACAGTGGTTTTTTTTTTTTTAATATTGTAGGTCAGCCCACATGGGATCAATTTGCAGAGAGCAAGTGCAGAGATTGTAGCACCCCAAATGTCCTTTTGTGGGGCATTTCAGGGGGCGTTCCCGGGGCACTGCCCACTGGGTCAGTGCATACAGGTCTCCCAGTCCATGTGTTTGGAGGACACCATGTCCCCTCACCTGGGATGAGGCAGAGCTGTGGAGCAAAAGCTCTGCTGGACCTCTTGCACTGCTTTCCCCATCCCACCCCAGCTCACCCCTCAGGTGGAGGAGAGCAGGGAATTTGTCATCCTTGGGCTGCTGCTGCTGTCTCACCAGAGCCTGGAGTCCCCTGCAGGTCCAATTGGAGATTCTCTCCCAAGCTGAGGCAGATGAGCCTGGCTTTGTCATGCCCAGGACAAGGCACAAGCCCTCAGCAGCACCACCCATCTCTCAGAGCATCCTTGGAGCTCCAAGCCCTGCCCAAATCCCAGGAAAGGTCCCTGACACCCATCATTTCCCAGCTGTACACATCCCAATACGCAGCCCATGTTTGCTTTAGGGAATGACTGCTGAAGGGTCAATTTTGGGAATTTTCAGGCTATGGGGAATGTGCAGCATTTCCTCCAGGGAGGTATTTACAGCTCGAGGGGGTTTTGTGACCAGAAATGCCCTGAGGATGTAAAATATGAGAAGAGAAGGGAGGGGTGTTGGTCTGGCTTTGGGCACCTCTGCTGCCTCCCACACTCCAGCAGCATTCCCAAAAAACATGCCAGGCAAAGGAGGACATGCCATGCAGCGAAACAAACCCAGGAATGCACCTCAAAAACACCTCCAGGAGACATTCACGGGAAAAGTCACCGAGGCACTGCTTTTCCTGCACCCGAGGCAGAAGTGGTGCCGTGCTCTGAGGATGGAGCATCCCTGGCTGCCTGTGTCCCTGCGCCCTGCTAGGTGGTGGTGTTGCATTGCAGCCAGCTCGGGAATGCTCCCAGGGAGAGCTCTTTGAGATGCCAGGCATGAAGAGGCTGAATATCACCTTAAAATCCCCGTGCCAGGGGCTGCCGTGCCCTCACACACCCTCCTTACCTCGGGGAGAAGGAGCCCTTGGAAATGTAGCACAGGAAAGGCTGCTGGAGAGGCAGATTGGCTGGAGAAATCCTAAAAAGCAGCCTCAGAGGTGGGAGCAGGGAGGTTTATTCCCTGAGTGACCCTGTGGTTCTGCCCCCACCATCCCATCTGCCTCTCAGAGGGGCATTTTTCCAGATGTGGGTGGGTTTTTACAGCTGTTTGGACTGCTCCTCCCTGTGGGCACTGCTGAAGGCTCGTTCCCAGGCTGTTGACTTCTCTCAGGTCCAGCCTGGATCTTTCCCAGGTTGGGGATCTTTCTCAGAGACAAAACAAGGGAATGTAGAAAGAAAACACAGATAGACACCTGGTGTTGACCACTGAGCTGTGTGAGCGTCTTGTGATNCCCATCTGCCTCTCAGAGGGGCATTTTTCCAGATGTGGGTGGGTTTTTACAGCTGTTTGGACTGCTCCTCCCTGTGGGCACTGCTGAAGGCTCGTGGAAAAATCCAATCTGGATTTTTCCCAGGCTGTTGACTTCTCTCAGGTCCAGCCTGGATCTTTCCCAGGTTGGGGATCTTTCTCAGAGACAAAACAAGGGAATATAGAAAGAAAACACAGATAGACACCTGGTGTTGACTACTGAGCTGTGTGAGCGTCTTGTGATGTTTTGCATAAAGCACGTTTTCAAAGAGGTGTTGCCTTCTTGGACCAGTGAGTCTTCTATATTTTGTTTTTCACAATCTCTCTTATATAAATACCATGGCTTTTCAATAAATCGCTCCTTCTTGCTGTTTGGAAGGAGTTGCTGTGTTCTTTCGCCACTTCTTAGCCTTACAGCATCATCTCCCCATAAAAAAAAAATCCATTTTGGGGCAGTTATTGTGTCCCTGGAGGAGCAGCTCAGGGCTGGTGGCACTGAAGGGACAGAGTGACCCACAGGCTCTCCATGGATCTGCAGCAGCACCACTTTGATCACCCACTTTTGGGTCCCTGCAGTGAGAAAACACCTGAGAGGGTCATGGAAGCCAGTCCAGATCAACACCTGCTGTTCCTGTATGGAAAGCATGGACACAGCTGTGGCTGTGGCACCCATCCTTGGAGAGCAACCTCTGACCTCGAGGTCACTGGCTGGAGGATGTCAAAGGGGTCACAGTGCTCCCCTTGGGTATTCAACCAACTCTGGTTTTATTTTCTGTTTGCATTAGGGAGCAGAAATCCCCCATTTCCTTGCCCTGGACTGCAATGGAGGACCCACAGCAGGTCCTTGTTTGTATTAACAGAGTTTGAAGAGGGAAAAGTCACCTCTTTGCTGTAAAAAATCGTGGGGATCTAATGGAAATTCCATTCCTTTGGGTCTGGCTGTGATGTCAAGGAACAATTTTGGTTTGTGAGCTGTGCTGATGTGGAAGGACTGGAAGTGTCCAGCCCATGGCTCATGTGAAGGGAAGCACAGGCAGCTCCCTGCAGGGACTCCATGGCTGTTAGAGAGGGAGACAGAGAAGAGATTGTGCTCTGAAGGGAAGGAAGTTATGAAAAATGTATCTACATCCAAATTGATTCACTTCAAGGTGCCATCATTGCCTTCAGCTTTGTTTGCTGGGAGCAGATGGATCTGTGAAGAAACAGACTGGGCATCACATATCAGTTTTTGGTAATTTTTGGCAATTTTTCCTCTGTCTGCAGAATATTTTTATGAAATGCATTCAAACCAGAGCAGAAAAGATCAAATTGAGCATGGAGATTCCCCAAGAGCTGTGTCCTTTCAGCTGACTGTACCTGAGAGGGACAGCTCAGGACCTTTCCTTCCCACTGCACCATCACATGGCCATCAGATGGGGCCTGTCACACCCCATGTGTCACTCAGATCTGATGACAAGGAAAAGACGCTCTCAATTGGAATTTAAAGCGTTGCTCTGATGGATGACACCCCAGTGGGTGATTCTGCTGATGATATTCGTGTGGTACTTTGTGTTTAATGAGTGCCAAATAGTGTAAAACATCACAGGATGGGCTTGAAATGGGGCTTGAAATCAGGCTTAGTCTAAGCTCAGCAAATATTTTACGGCTGCTTAGAGTTAAACATCTGCTTAAATGCTCTTAATGAGCCAAGGACTCTTTTTTTTTTTTTCATTATTATTATTTCACTCATCTTCTTTTCCCAGTTGTTCTGTGGCCTTGGGCTGCTGCCCAGGATGGGAGCAGAGGCAAAAAAGGAATGAGAAGATGGGAATGTGGTAAAATGGGTTTGCAGACATTTCTTCCCTTCACCAGCCAGGGAAGCCCTCTGGACTTTTATTCATTATTGGGATGTCTTCCAAAGGGCAGAAGACCAGGTACAAAGTCTGCTGGTGGCAATTTTGGGTCTTCTCACTGGCCATGATAGGACACAACTTCAGTCATTTCTGGTGTTATTTCCCTTGATAATTTAATCATGGAATCACAGGCTGGTTTGGGTTGCAGAGGACCTTAAAGCCCATCCTGTTCCACCCCCTGCCTTGGGCAGGGACACCTCCCACTATCCAGGGTGCTCCAAGCCCTGTCCAAACCTGAGGGTTTCTTGTGGCCATGGGCACAGTCTCACCCACGCTCAGAGAGTAGATTTAGATGGGATATTGGGAAGGAATTGTTCCCTGTGAGGGTGCTGAGGCCCTGGCACAGGGTTCCCAGAGAAGCTGTGACTGCCCCTGGATCCCTGGAAGAGTCCAAGGCCAGGTTGGACAGGGCTTGGAGCAGCCTGGGCTAGTGGAAGGTGTCCAGAGCTGAGAGCAGACATCCACAAAGCAGATGCTCCCAGAGCTGCCTGGATGTGTGTCCATCTCTATCAACAGGCATGTCCTGGAGGGCACAGGAGGGGTGAGGAACAGGCACTGCCCTGCTCACATCCTTCCC
>WBND01001178.1:9930-42617 GCA_013398595.1 Tychaedon coryphoeus | reverse complement strand
TTCCAGCTGTCTTCCACAGCTTCACCTCCAGCTTTGCCACCTCCTCCTCCTTTTCCTTCATTTATTCTCCTGCCTCTCTGGAAGCCCAGGGGAGCAGAGGGGCTGTGAGCAGTGGTGCCATCTGCTAGCTCCTGCTGGGATTTTGGGATTACTGGGATCTTGCTTTGGGTGGGATGGGAAATCCTCACTAAAGCACCAAGCAAAGCCCCTGTAGGGTTTCAGGGTGGAGAAGCAGGTAGCTGAGCTGCAGGAAAAGCCAAAACAAACATGGCCATGTGGCCCCTGATTATTTTATTGATTTATATTTTGTAAATTTGAAGAGATTGGTGGCTGGCAGAGCAGTGTTGCCTTGCCCTCTCCAGCATCCCAAGTGCCCTGATTGGATCCAAGTGCAGCAGGCAAAATGCTTCTGGAACAAAGCACAATCTGTTGCATTTGCTGTGGTTGAAACCTGCCAGCAAAGAAAAAAGCAGCTTTTTTACCTGCCAAGTTCAAGTGCTGGTCACAGGGGAAGCTGTGATGAGGCTCCAGAGCTCTCACAGCTGCAGTTTTCAGAGTCTCAACTTCTTTCCAAAAAAAAAGGGACATAGGGAAGGTGAACCCTTTTCCACTGTAACAAAACCTTGTCCCAGACTCCCCAGCCTAACCAACCCCTAGATATCCCCACAGTCCCACGGAATCTTTGTGTGGAGAAGATCCTTGGGGAAACTGAGGAGCTGTAAATGCACCTGAGGTCTCATATTTGGCTGAGCTTGTGAGAGAATGTCCTTCCCTTGAGGGAAACGCAGCAGGCAGAGAGAATTCAGCCAGAAATGTGGAAGAAAGAAGTGATAAAATGTTGTCTCCTATGGTCCATCTGGTTCCCAGCATCTCCATCCCATCCTGCTTGGGAAAGTGAGAGCAGGAATTGTCTCAGAGCTCACCTGGGCTCAGTGGCCTCTGTGTGCTGGCACTGCATGTGGGATGGAAGGGAGGAGTTGGTCACGAAGGATTTGTGGCAGAGGTGGCTCTGGAGAGGAGGGAGAAGTCAGCAGAAAGATTGGGATCTGCAGGAAGGGACATTCCTCAGGTTCCCAGTGAGGCAGGCAGAGCTTTGGTGCTTTACAGCAAGAGAAGAGGCCTCCAAAGACAAAGATGTGTTGGGAGGATGGAGATGGAGGGGGCCAGGAGCTGCTTTTGTCTGAAACAGTGGGGAAGGAAGGGGCCAGGATGCGCAGGGATAGTGCTCAGGGAAAAATGCTGCTTTTCCAATGGAGCAGTGAAATGAGAGGACCAGAGCATCAGTGAGGTCCTCATTATAAGGGGATCCCGTGCTTCAGGGATGCCTGAGCAGGATGAACATAAATGGTCTGGTCTGGGTGGATTTACTGCCCAGGAGGGAAGGAGGGAGTTGATTTGGTGATGGGGCAGAAGCAGGCAAAGGGAGGCACATCCAGGAGACTTCCTGATGGAAAGGTGGGGAAAGAAAATCATAATCAAATCCAGGAGCATCCAGAAGCCTTTCACTGATGTGGAGGATGCTTAAATTCTCCATGGCATGAGTATCCATCAGGACCCAGGCATCACACCAGATCCCTTCACAGACCCCTTGTCTCACACAGCTCTGACCACCTGCAGCTGGCACCCCCCGAGAACACTGATTTTCCCAGGGGCTGGCAGGGAATCTGCCACCTCCATGAAGGTGAGAAACCAGCAGCAGGGAAAGCAGCAGGGCTGGCTGGCACTTTTTTTCTGGGGCCAAGGTGTAGGATACACAGGCAGGATGCAGCAACAAGCGCTGTGCCCAGGGGTGTTTCACACCCTCCCACCACACACCTTGCAGCAGCTGCTGGGACCAGCTGCAGGAAGAGCTGCTGTGGGAAAATCAGCTTCTTCCACCTCCTGTTCTCCTCCTTTTCCCTCCAGAGCTGTGCTGCTCCATCCCTGCTGCTGGCACCTGGTGTGGGTGGCCAGGCTGGTGTCTGGTGCTCCTGGAAGTGCAGCAGGTACTGGAGACCCAGAATCTGCTCAGCACCTGCCCCAGCAGCTTCCCCACCTCCTCCTGACCCTTCCCAAATGCAGCCAGCGCCTCCTGCTCTTTCCCAGCTTCTCCTGGGACTCACAGGAGGTGAGCACAAGAGACACCTCCCATGTGAGAGCTTTAGTGAGGTTGGCTGTGCTTGGTGCCCTGTTTCGCTCCAAATCCTGGCAGGATTTTTTCTCTCCTGGCAGGATTCCTCCCCTCCTGTCAGGCAGGAGAGAAGAATGGGATGGGATTGGACTCATCTTGACAGGAGCCACCAGATAAGAAAGCAGAGCCTGGGAAATGCCTCTTCCTTGAGCTGACTTGTGAAGGAGCTGGAGTGGTGAAGTTCCCCAGTCCCATCCCTCCCCTCATGGACACTCCCAGAGAGTCGAGTCACAGGGAAGAAAAGGCAAATCCTCACTTGTTGCCAGAGACACAGAGAAACTGGAGAGCAGAGATGAGGATGGGAGCAGAATGAGGAGTGTGGCTGGTCAAAAGGAGTGGGGAGCAATCAGGGGTGTCCATGTGGGAAACAGGGAGAACTTCCTGGGTTTTAATGCTCCTCCCCTGCATCCCCTCAGTGCTGGGAGGGAAATCCACGGGCAGGAAAACCCTGCTTAACAGAGAGTGGAGCAAAGCTAAACCAGAGTGGATCGCACCAGAGCGTGACACTCATGGCTGGGGCTGAGCCATGAGAGCAGCACATGGGGGAAGGGAGAGGAAAAGTGTTCCCTCGTGTCCTGCTCCAACAATCACCAGCACTAGGCTTGGCACCACCTGGCCTTACACTGGAGTGACTGTGGAGGAACACAGGGCAAGAAGGAGCCCCCAGCCCAAACACATGAGCACACAAACCCTGTGTGCAGAGCACTCCCTTCTCCCGCTGGATCCCAAATTCTGAGCTGCAGCCGGCTCAGCAGCTGCTGTGTTTGCAGGAGATAGCATTGTGCACATGGCAAACATTGGGTGACGGAGGCTGATCCCCACCTCGCTGCTCCAGGGTTAAAACCAGCTGTTCAGAGAGACTCGGCAGAGATCTGCAGGCTGGGCTTCTCTTTAGGGAATTGGGTGGGTTGGCATTATCCTGGGAAAGAGAGTATCTGGAAGGGGATTGCTCACTGCTGGGACTAAATGAGATTTTTGCACAGCTGGACATGGGTGACCACCTCATGTCCGTTGCATTCCATTTATTTAAGAGGGATTTGGGAAGCATTCCTATCCTTCCTTGGTGTCTCAACATCCCCTTTCCAGGCACACTTTCTGCAGCTGGGATTGACCTGGGAGGATGGGGCAGAGCAGCCACCGCCTGGAAAAAGCCAAAGTAAAACTGTGGGAGCAGAAACCTTTGGAAAATGTGACTCATTTTTCAGGGAGAAGTGAGCTCAGAGGAGTGATGGCTTATGAACTCTTTTATTTTCACTTGCACTAAGGTCCCTCTCAAAAACGTAGGGTGTAAAGTCCATGTGAGAAAAACACCGGAAGACCCTGATTTGGGCTTCTCCTCTTTTGCCCAGGGGGCTCCAGTCCAAAGTCTCTTGTGCTTCCAACTTTTCTGATGTGGGAAGCTGCTGTTAGTTCCAAGAGGAGCAGAGATAAATTTCCTCCTGCAAGGCCATTCCTCTCTTTAGGAATTTTTCCCTTGGAGAAGCTCATGAAAAGGCTCAAAGTCTGTCATATTTAGGAAGGTTTGGTTCATGAGCACTAATCAGGAAACAGAACTGAATCAAAGTTGTCCTTGGAGGCTACATTGGATGGATACCCACCATCATTCTCAGCATCCCAAGGGAATAGGAACGGTGGTTATGGAAAGTTCTTTATTTCTCCTACAAAGGTGGATACTGACAGAGTGGGGACTGTGTTTGTCTAGAAGGATCACCCCTCTCCTCCTTGCTCGATATCACTCAACATCCTCAGGTCCTGGGAGATCCCTGTGCTTGGCATTCTGGATCAGATCCTCGTAGGTGCTGGGGCAGTAGGTTTTGTAGAGTTTCTCAGCCAGGGTGTTGCTGCCAGCCACCACGACCTTGCGGTTGCGGTTCATGAAGTTCCACAGGTGCAGCGCGTAGGAGTGGTTGAAACTGGGGCTTTTATCCCACACCTGGTAGTACCGGCTCCAGGCTGGGTATGGGATGGGGTAGAAACGCTGGGGGTTGAGGAAGGAGATGTTCTGGCAGCTGTGGTCCTCAGTGCCTTGGAAATCCGTGAGGTTGCAGAGCGTTTTGAGCATCCTCGTCATCAGGAAGGGGCCCTGGTTGCCCCAGATGTTGCCGTTGTACTTGAGAACGAAGTTCTCCATGCAGTCCCAGATGAACTTGTGGCGGGCAGGGAAGCCGAAGATGCCGTTGCTGGAGAAGCGCGACTTCTGCGCCGCCAGGAAGCTCTCCTGGGGGATGGGCCGGATGGAGATGACGTCCGTGTCCATGTAGATGCCCCCATACTTCCAGATGAGCGCCAGTCTGCTGGCGTCCGAGCTGACGTGCACCCAGTTCTTCTCCTGCTCCGGGACCACCTGCAGAGTGGGAAAGGTGAGAGGCTGTGTTGGGTTGATGTGGCCAGAAATGTGTATTCTGTCACCATCTGTTAAAACCGGGTGGGGCAGTGATTCCTTATCTCCGTGACACATTATCTGCTAATGGGCCAGCTTTAAACCAGCTGGGGCAATCATCTTTATCTTTCCCACAACCCATCCTCCCTCCAGCAAGATATCATCTGCTGCTGGCCCATTGATTCCCAGTGCATGGCTGATAAAATTACATCATTCCACTGGGAGATGCTCCAGCCAGGGGGAGGAGCCAAGCATTTCCTACCTAGATAAAAACTGAGATTTTGGACAGCAAGGTACCTTCTTTCCACTGGATTCCAGAGGAAAACTGGACCTTTCCACATCATCCCTGGACCTTCAGAGGAAAACTGCNCATCATCCCACTGGGAGATGCTCCAGCCAGGGGGAGGAGCCAAGCCTTTCCTACCTAGATAAAAACTGAGATTTGGACAGCAAGGTACCTTCTTTCCACTGGATTCCAGAGGAAAAGCTGGACCTTTCCACATCATCCCTGGACCTTCAGAGGAAAACTGCACCTTCTATAGGAGCACTGCTTCAGCTGAACCACATCTGCCACTGCAGGAGGATGCAGCCACCATTTAATGGCACTGCTGCCAACACCCTGACTGACCGACGGGTGTCAGGTTGTATTCTGACTCTGTCAGAGTTTGGGATTGTTCTTTGTAATACTGTATTTCTATTTTAATTTTCCTAGTAAAGAACTGTTATCCCTATTCGCATATCTTTGCCTGAGAGCCCCTTAATTTCAAAATTATAATGATTTGGAGAGAGGGGGTTTACATTCTCCATTTCAAAGAGAAGCTTCTGCCTTTATTGGCAGACACCTGTCCTTCAAACCAGGACAGATTTGATTCTGCCAGCAGGTGTGGAAGGAGCAGAAAACCTGTCAGAGCCTCCCTGGAAAATCATCCCTTAGATAAGAAATTGCTTACTTAGAATGACTAATACTAGAAATATCTCACCTCCTTTGCAGACCCTCACTTTATCTCTTTGTGATTCAATTGGTCCATTTCTGATCCCTTAGGTGATAGGTCACTTTTTACCTAAAATCCTTCGTAGTTGGTTAGTTTTACAATCCCCCATACCATTGGTTCATTTCTAAGGCACTCTGACTCTACAAAAGCCCTCTTAGTACCCTATGTATTTGGACTGCTGCCTGGACCCTTTGTGGAAGAAATCTGCAGAACCTCCGTGCAGATTTCTCAATCTCTTTCTCTGCTGGCCAAGCAGGTACTTTGCAAGCTGAGCAGAAATCACAATAAGAGCTGATGGCCTAGACTCTAGGCTTGCTTGCATTCAAGTACCTTGTGGCTGAAATCTGCCTGAGACACCAGGAGAAGCTGCTCCTTACTGGACATTTTATCCAGGCTTGTTGTGGCAGCTCGGGGCAAACCCTGAACCCCAGCAGTCACAGTCAAGGAACAGATCCAATCCATCCATGGGGCTGCAAATGGCACCACAAACCTGCACCTGCATGGCTGCTAATGTCACTGACAGCTTTTGCTGCCTCCAGCCGTCGGATTTTACTGGGATAAGATAAGGAGCTGGAGCAGAGCAGCGCTTTGTTAGGATTAGGAGTGCAGGAACATTTCCCAGGTGGTTTGATGGCACCTACAGTGTTAAGCCAATGGCACCATGAGTCACTTGCTGCTTTTTCAGTGGGACACAACCCACTTAACACACTCCCAGATCCCTCCCAGCTCTTTGAACCGGGCTGCAGGCTTTTCATCAGTGTTTGTTGGCATTTGGAGTCATTTTTTCTCAGGAGAAGAAAGAGTTTGGAGGAAATCTGCCTGCCCTGCCCAAGCAGTTTGACCAAAGCTACTTGTGGGCAGCTTGCCAGGAACTTTTTCCAGGGTGGAGCTCACCAGATCCCACCTTGGCTTTGCATGTTGCTGTTATAGAACCTGAAATCTCTCTCCTATCTCTTATCTCCTGCAGGCTCCGTCAGAGCGAGGCAGCTCTATCAAGTGCTCAAGGCAGCACATTTTGTTCAACCAGCTTCTGTTGGGGAAGATTATTAAGGCTGTTTTCTCAAAACACGTCTGCAATCTATTTTTACCGATGTTTCCTTTGCCAGAAAATCCAATTCTCCAGATAAGGCTGATCATGTACGCCATAAACAGAGAGATGAATACACAGCAAAACGCGGCCAAAACGAATCTGTTCCCAACCAAAACAATAAAAGTCACTACCTTCACACAGTCCTGCATTCCTTTTAAAGGTGGAATTCCTTTTCCCACCCCTAGTTACGACGCCTTTCCTGTTTTCCACTTGTTCTGACGCTCACCTGGTTGTACCACTGGAGCAGAGGGGTCTCCTGGAAGACTGTTTCCATCTGGAGAGGGAAAATGAAGACATTCTTCATGGAAGACAAGAGGGAGAAGGCTGCATAGCTGGTGTTCATGTCCAAGGCTGTCTCGTTGGTGAGTCCCCTCATGAAGAGGATGATGGGCCTGTCCTGGTAAATCCGGGCAGCGGATTCCACGGAGCACGACACCAGCGGGGGCGGCTCCAGGCGCTCCGTCGTCTCCAGGAAAATGATGCTCTTGCCAAGGTTCAGCACCTGCTCAGGTGTCAGGTAGTGCTGGGCCATGGGCAAGTAGGAGAAGACCCCGCTGGACAAGAGGGAGATCTCGTACAAAATGCCCGAGACAAAGCAGAAACAGAGGCATATCTGGATTTTCCTCAACATCCTTTCTCTCCTGGAGCGTTTGGGGGCATGCCTCCGACATGGGTGCTAAGGAGAGACAAGGAACAGCAAAAGGAGCAGCCAGTTATTGCTCAGCAGGGCTGGAGGGATGTGGCTTTGGATGGTGGAAGGTGAAGGCAGTTTGGTGACAAGCCTGGTGACGATCCCTGTATGGGTACAGAGGGCTGTTCCCTCTGGGATGAAGATTTGGAGTCCCACCTCCTTGGGCCCTGCCAGGCAGGGGGAACCAGGAGAGGTGTTGGAGAAGGGATGGGCAGCTGTGTCCCATGGTGCTTGGCAGAGAGGGAAGGACCCAGGGAAGGCAGGTGAGAAGGGTCACCATGTCAAGGCAAGGAGCCCCAAGAACATCTCTGGGGCAGACTGGTGTGGATAACTGTTCCCAAGCACTGCAGTGCCATTCCAACACATGCCTGTCCCAGGAAATCCATGGAGCCAAATGTGCCCATGGAATTAGGTGCCCAAGGGGGCTGTGAGGGGGAAGGTTGTGATCACAGTTCAGAGTGTGTCACCCAAAGCTAAAACATCAGCATGCCAAAGGCTTTTTCCCAATCCATCCCTTCTGCTAACAGCCCTGAGGGATGTGAGGGATTTGTGTCCTGCAGGGATGGAGTCTTGTGATGGACCAGAGAGAAGCAGGGGAGGATAGAAAGTGTGTGGTTTCATAAAAGGAAGGAATTATGACCTACCTGGATGATAGTCCTGACAAGCCTACATTTCCAGCACCTTTTCTTGCCCAGGCGGTGACTCCTGGACTCCTGCAAAGCCCAGCTCCTTGGTGAGGACACCCAAACCGTCTGGAGCATGCAAAGGGATTTCTGGAGGTGTGAGAATGGCACAAGGGGGAAAACCAGCTCTGCTGCTGGCTCAGTCTCAGTCCCAGGAAAGGTGTGAGATCCACCTAAAAGGACAAAGAAAGGTTTGGTGAGACCCATCTTGTGCCTGGCACAGCTCCCCCCTCCCAATGCCACCAGGACACGAGGCATTTAGCCACAGGGAGCTCCTGCTGGTGAGAGGCAGGATGGAATGGGATCTGCACTGCACTGTCTGGTGACACAAAGGAATTCCCTCCTGAAATGGCACCTGGTTGCACCTGAGGGGACCACCAGGGTCCACCTGGAATGACAACCCCATGTCCAAGAGGCCCCAAAAGTGTCCAGAGCTTGATTGATTGAAAGGAATGGCAGGAAACACAGCTCTGTGTGCTGGGAAAATTAATGAGCCTCATTCCATGTCACCCTTCCAGAATACAGATAAGTCTGGAGCAGAGCAAACCCCATGGAAATTCCCTGCCAGAGCTGAGCTTGCACTTGGAGCTGTGGCAGCTCCCCATGCATTTCTCAGAGCTGGATCTCATCAAATTAAATATTAAAGCAGTGACTGTTCCCATCAGTGCTGCTTCCTGTGCTGCATGATGGATTTTGTTGTTTTCCCTTCCAGCCGCCCGCATCCTGGGCTCCCAGGACAGCACAAGAGTTTGGGAAGAAATTCTTGGGTGTGAGGGTGGTTAGGCCTGGCTTAGGTTGCTCAGAGCAGCTGTAGCTGCCCCATCCCTGGAAGAGCTCAAGGCCAGGTTGGGGTAATCTGGGCTAGAGAAGATGTCCCTGCCCACAGCAGGGCTGGCACTGGATGAGCTTTTAGTTCCCCTCCAACCCAAACCTTTTTGGGATTCCATATTCTATGTTAATTTTTCCAGTCCTATTTCCAGTTTCTCTCGTTGTCCCTGCATTCTGCACTCTGCTGTGAGTGGCAGCACCTGGGGCCTCCCTGCAGATACGGAATTAGAGCGGAAGGCAGGGAATGGAGAGCAAATATCCGCGGTTTGGAAAGGCCATGTTCCCCAGGCTGCAGATAAGGCAGCCCCGTGGGGCTCAGGTGGAGCACACATGTCCAGCCCAGCCCAGCCCCACAGGGCTCAGGAGACGCCAGCACTGACATTAAAATAAGCGACAGTGCTCAATCTCTGTATTTCCTCCTGCCTTTCCCACCTGCTTCTCGATCTCAGATAGGTGCAGTTAATTTACTCTGGTCATTTGAAAAGAAAACAGAAAGAAAAAGTTGCTCCCTGGCAGCTCTGTCACAATTCAGATTTTCAGGCATCTAGTTGTTTTTTTTCCAGCTCAGAGCGGTTTGTGTTGGAAGGGACCTTAAAGTTAATTTTGTTCCAAGCCCCTTCCGCTGGAGTTCACACTCCTTGGACTCCAGGGTCAGGAAAGCTCAGGGGGATCCTTCCAGTCTGACCTGGGTCATCCCAGTCCTAGGGGACACCCAGTGGTGCTCCTGTACCCCTAAGACAGGAACACCTTCCACTGTGCCAGGTTGCTCTGAGCCCCATCCAAGCTGGCCTTGGACACTTCCAGAAATCCAGGGGCAGCCACAGCTTCTCTGGGCACCCTCTGGGCCCTACCATCTTCACAGGAAGGAATTCCTTCCCAAAATCCCATCTAACCTGTGGCAGTTTAGGCCATTCCCCTGTCCTGCCCTCCATGCCCCTGTAAATCATCCCTGCTGCTGCTCCGTTCCAGCCAGGGACTGGAGTCCCTCTGCTGCTTTTTAAATCTCGATGCCACTCTCCTGAAGCAAAGCACTGGCTTTGCTTTGATTAGAGCTGGGACCATGAGGACATTCCCATTACTGGATTCATATTTCTGCTTTGATGGCAGACAGATCCGATGTCTCAGGTCTTTATGAGCAGCCCAGCAAAGCCGTGCTGGCAACAGTCCTTCAAATTTAAAACAGTCCGGGAGGCATTTTATTTGCAAATTGTGGGCAGAGAATGAGGAGCCACTCCAACACCTCCCTGCCCCGTGCACGACATTGTGAACAGAAACACGCATCTTCATCGGCTCATTCCGGGAAATTGTTTTGCTTGGTTGGTTTTCCAAAACCCCTGTGTGGCGAGTTATGAATTCTCATCACATTTGACCTGGAGGCTGCTGTTATCAAAATGTTCCCTTCCCCGCTCGAGTTAAAAGGACTGCGGAGCGGAATGTTAAAAATAAATCCCGGCCATTGAATAGATTACCCTGCTGAGTGTGATGATTCCGGGATGCGCTGCTGCCTTGATGGCCCATCTTGTCAAGAGATTTCTTTCCTTGGGGCAATTTCCGTGTTTCAAGTGCAGGATGAGAACGGCTGGGAGACTACAAGGGAGATTACTGCAGATGCCTGTGGTAACTCCTCAAGGTGGCCGTGAGACACAGGTGCTGGGAATACAGTGGGGTTTTGCCACCAAGGAGGGACAATGATGCTGCTGGGTCCTGGCCCTGCATCCTCTGCACATCACACCCCTGGACAGCCCATGGGGCACCGCTGCAGGGACTTGGACTAAAGGATTGAACCTCCTCATTTGCTAAAAAGGATTTTTGGAAATAAATAAATAAATAATCCCGGCGCCTGCAGCTCGGCGTTTGCCCAGATCTCATTTCAGTTTTAGGCTCTCCAAAGCCAAAGCTGCATCCCAAACCGTAGTTCAAGCACCACAAGCAGATATTGCACGTCTCACAGTCCTCTGGCAAAACCCTCTGCCACTGAATCCGCATCCTCACAGCTCCTGGAATCCCTCGGGATTCAGAGCAGAGACCTCCATCCTCTCGCCTGCAGAGGATGCTGCTCTGCAGCTTTCCTCTGGAAAAGGATTAGCCTTTGGGATGCACCTATCCCATTTCTGGGAATAACCCCAGGCCAATCCCTGATTTCCACACAGACAGTGTGTCATGAACACACACCAGTTTATTTTTGAGTCTCGAGGAAATTGCAGCTGCAATCATGCTAATGCACGTGCAGGCACTTCAACCCCAACTTGGTCACACTTAGCACCAGGCACGTTTGGAAAGTGCCTTCTAAAGGAAAACCGTGCTAGGAATATACCGGGTTCGTGGCAGATTAATTAATGCAGCCGGTGGGATGCAAATGAAGGGGCTTCTCACCGTGCTGAGCCACACCTGCCTTCCCATTCTCCAGCTCAACAGGTTTAGGGATAGAGCAAAATTCACCAGGATGAGGAGGGGTGTGCAGGATGCTGGGGAGCCCCGCTGGGAGGGGTGCATGGGTGATGTAGAGCAGGTTTAGGGATAGAGCAAAACTCACAAATCTCACCTGGGGGCTGCCAGGAGCAGGAGGAGTGTGCAGGATGCTGGGGAGCCCCGATGAGAGGGATGCACAGGTGATGTAGAGCAGGTTTAAGGATAGAGCAAAACTCACCTGGGGGCTGCCAGGAGCAGGTGAGGTGTGCAGGCTGCTGGAGAACCCCGCTGGGAGGGGCACACAGGAAATGGAGAGCAGGTGAGCAGGTTTAAGGATAGAGCAAAACTCACAAATCTCACCTGGGGGCTGCCAGGAGCAGGAGGGCTGTGCCGGATGCCGGGGAGCCCCGCCGGGAGGGATGCATGGGTGATGTAGAGCAGGTTTAAGGATAGAGCAAAACTCACAAATCTCACCTGGGGGCTGCCAGGAGCAGGAGGGCTGTGCAGGATGCCGGGGAGCCCCGCCGGGAGGGGTGCACAGGCGATGGAGAGCCCGAGGATCCGTGCTGTCTCCCCGCTGAGTGCTGCCCTGGCAGGGCTCGGAGCAGCCTCATGGCTCGCTGTGCTCCAGCTCTGCTGTTTGCATTGCCGGGGTGCCCAGATAAGGCTCGTGGGGCTGTGCTCTCCCAGCACAGGTCCGCCGGTGGCCAAAGGTGAGTCCTCTGCTCTGCCAGCGTCACTAAGGATGGGCGGGACTGGGGAAAGGCACCTTTTGGGGGTGGTTTGAGGCTTATCAAGCCTTTTCTCTTTGTACCCAGATCCGCACTTAGGGAGGGTCTTATAGGGCAAGGAAGAACTTTGCTGAGTGGAATCGGTGATCGAGATACTTCCAAGGAAGGCAACGACAGGAATTTCTACACAAACACCTCCCAAATAGCACTGCACACCCTGAAGCATGGCCTGACAGGCTCCTGTGCCTGCCCAGGCAGGTGGGGAGGTTCCCTGATCCCTCAGAGCCTCTGCTTATTCCCAGCAGGATGCTTTGACGGGCAGGAGCAGGATTAGGTGACCCACCGTGGACTGGAAATATTCCCCCAGAGCTTTTCTGGCTCTGGAGCCTAAGGAGTGTGAACTCCAGTGGCCATCCTGTGCTTGGCCAGCAGAATTTGTAAGGAGGTGGAGCTGTGGCATCCAAGAAATCTCCCCAGTGCGTCCCCCTGATCCAGAGCTGCTCAGCCCATGTGAGGACACCAGAGCATCCAGCTGGGATGTGACCCCGGCTCCGGCACCAACAGCAATCAGGACCTTTGTGGTTCTTCTCCTCTCTTTTTCCTTTCTCTCCCTATTTTTGGCCAAGCTGCGTATCCAGAAATGCCAGGAGTGCTGGAAGCTTTGCCCAGCCAACGAGTGCTGGCATCACCATGTGTTGCACACATCCAAACATGGCAAAACCCCCCATTTTCCACCCACATCTCCACTAGAAGAGCTTAGAAACCACCAAAAAATCCCTTGGTGCATCCCCCTCGCAGCCTGTGACGGCACCAAAAACCCAGCCAGCTCTTCAAAATGAGCCATGAACATTTTGGGCCAGCCCGGGGCAGCCCCTCACCCCCCGGCAGGATGCAGAGATGCTGCCCTGGTAAGTGATTCCTGCTGGGAGGGCTGGCGGAGGATGCGAGAGCGGCTAACGCTGCTCCCGGCAGAGCTAACAGCGCCCACGGGCAGGCAGCGAGATACCCAGGGCTTATCAGCTGATAAGAGCCCGGGTAAAAACGGCAGGAGGGTTCCGGTTCTGAAAAACATCCCCGGGGCAGTGACGTGGGTGAGGAGCCGGCACAGCCCTGGGGAGGAGCCGTCCCCTGGGCAAACACCGCTGGGTCCATCGCTCGCAGCTGACCTGGGGGAATTGGGGTGGGCAGCACGCAGCTCCAAATCTGGCAGCTGCTCTGGGGGTGAACACACCCCTCCACCCACCCAGCAGATCCGTGACATCCCTGCCCAGTGGAAATGGATGATCTTCAGGGTCCCCTCCAACCAAAATGAGTCTGTGATTACGTGGTGACCCATTCCTTCTCCCTTCCCAGTGCACTGGGAGGATGCAGCAGCACCAGGACACAGATAGCAGCTGAAATTAAAAGTTCCAGCCCAGTTTTTATCTTATCCACAACATGGAAACTTCCCAATCCTGCCCCAGTTCTCCCCATTGCCCTAATGCCCTACTGAGACTCTTGGCACAGATTTAGGAGGAGATTTTTCCATGGAGCTCACTCCAGCAGAAACTTACAGCCTGGAGCAGCCTCATCCTGCCCCTTAATTCCAGATGGACTGAGGCCAGTCTCTTGGTACCCCACTGTATGCTGCAGGCTGAGATCCCACCAGGATTCTGCCCGTTCCCTGCTCCAGGTGCCACTGCCAGCCCAGCATGGGAGTTTGGGTCCCCAAAATTCTGCTGAGGAGACAATTAGCAGGGTCACACACGCCACAGCTGGTCCAGAGGTGGGGCTTGCACTGAGACTGCTGGGTGCTTCACACTCACACACACTGACACTAAACACAGGGAGCAGCCAAAGTGCTGCTGCTGCTGCTCTGCATTGCCCCCTACGGGAGCTTGTTTTCCAAAGAAAAAAAAAAAAAAAAGAAAAAAGAAAAGAAAAATGGAAGTCTGGAAGCAGAGCTTGTGCCTGGACCTCCTGCATCCCCAAGGGATGGGTGGCATGGCCAGGGAGGCTGAAATCACCCCTCAGTGTCACATAAGCAGGAGGTCCCAGCTCCCAGGGATGTGACTGGGGAAAAGTCAGGCTTTCCCTTCCCTTCTCCACATCCAACATGCTCAGAGCAACCTCTGGGACTCAAACACCACAGGACAATCCCCAGAGTCATGGGGAAGGTGTCTCACCACCTTTGGCTCCTGATCTGCCTGCTCAGGTAGGGTTCACTGGGACATGGATCACAGGATCATGGAATGCTTTGGGTGGAGAGGACCATAAAACCCATCCCATTCCACTCCCTGCCATGGGCAGGGACACTTTCCACCAGACCAAGGTGCTCCAAGCCCTGTCCAGGCTGGCCTTGGCCACTTCCAGGGATGGGGCAGCCACAGCTTCTCCTCCCAGAGCAGGGGAGCATTGATGTGGCTGCCTGGGGGCTGCTCTCCAGGAGCCCAGCCAGCCACTGGGCTGGAGCTGTACTATCTGCTGGGCCTGGATTGGGCAGAAATATCATTTAAAAGAGGAGTCAGGACCTGAAGGCAAGAATCCCATGCAGACATTGCCATTCACCATGAAACATATTAATATTATAATAAATATTATAGTATCATTATATAATAATATTATATTTCTGCTCACAGTCTTGGCAACACCCAAACCAGCCTGGCTCAGCTTTAACAAGAAACTCTTAAACAGGGAGAGACAGTGACCAGATTCCCTTTTCCTCTGAGCATCTCCCTCAACCTCTCCTTACATACCCTCTATAAGCATCCTGATGGACTTCCAGGAGCAGCTTTCCTAGGAGGAAAGGCTGGGGAATTTGGGATTGTACAGCCTGGCAAAAAGAAGGGTCTCAGGTGACCTCATTGTGGCCTTGCAGTGCCTGAAGGAGCCAAGAGGAAACATGGAGAGAGAATGTGGACAAGGGTCTGGAGGGACAGGACAAGGGGAATGGCTTCCTGCTGCCAGAGGGCAGGGTTAGATGGGATTTTGGGAAAAAAATCCTCCCCTGTCATAGTGGGGAGACCCTGCCACAGGGTGCCCAGAGAAGCTGTGGCTGCCCCTGGATACCTGGAGGTGTCCAAGGCCAGGCTGGATGGGGTTTGGAACTACCTGGGCTAGTGGAAGGTGTCCCTGCCCATGGCAGAGGGTGGGACTGGATGGACTTTGAGGTCCAACCCAAACCATTCTGGAATTCCATGACCATCTCAGTTATAGTGGACCACCCTCCACACACCCTCCTCACTGCTTTTAACTCCTGGCACTTATATATTTTGGTATTTATTGAAAGCCTGTGTCTTTTTTTTTAGAATTATGCTGATATGGTAGAAAAGTAATTTGCTCCTTTTGAGCAACAGGGAAGTTATAAATTAATGCTTTCTTAGTTATTTTCCCAAAAATCAATAGCTGTGCTTGGAAAACAATAAAGCACTTAGAGCTTACATGCAGATGAACACAAAAGGAGAGAAGCTCATCTAAACAGACCCAGAGTTACATCTCCCCGAGGAGAGCTTGGCAGTCAATTCACAGGCAGGAAAGCACAGAGGGGAAAATCTCAGAGGAAGGAATGCAAGGAGCTGATCTGTGCCAAATTACAGCCAGTTATAAAGCAATCTCTTTGTGCTGGTTTGGGCTGGGGTAGAGTTGATTTCCCTTGGAGGAGCTGGGATGGGGCTGTGCTTGCTGGGGAAGAAGGAGAAGAGAGGGATTTTTGGGGTGGTGGCATTTCCCTTCCTGAGTCACCTGTCTGTGTGATGGAGCCTGGCTTTCCTGGGAATGGCTGAGCACCTGCCCGTGGGAAGTGGGGAATGAATTCCTTGGGTTTGTTTGCTTGTGCACAGCTTTTACTTCCCCTATTGAACTGCCACTACCTCACCCCACAAATTTTCTCACTTTTGCCCTTCCAGTCCTCTCCCCACCTCCAGAGCAAAGAGAATTGGGTTAGCCAGGGGTGCTGCTAAATCTGCCTCTGCAGCACCAGGGTTGTGCTTTTTGTTGGTTTTTGTGCTGCTAAATCAGAGTGAAACACCATTAGACTGGGGAGCCTCATGAGACAAAGCTGCTCTTTTTTCTCCTCCCATTAGAAACAGATCTGTTTCCCCTGAGCAGGGCCAGTGCAAAGTGCCAGTTTACCTGCTACAGATTATATCTGAGCCCCTGAGATCTGGGTTGTGCCAATCCTGAAGTCTCTGCAAGGCAAAGAAACCCACCAAGCTGAGCTCATCAGATATTTGTAGGGTTTCTGCTTGTGGGCAGAGCAAAGTCTGGTTTTACTGGACCCCACAGAGCTCCCAGCATCTGGAAAAGAGAAACACCAGGTAGTGAAAAGCTCAAAATTACTGGTTGTTTGGCCTATCAGAAAAGGACTTCTTATAGTACAACAAACATTTGTAAATAATAGTAAAGATCAGATTTTGAGAAAAAATTCCTCCCTGTGAGGGTGGTGAGACCTTGGCACAGGGTGCCCAGAGAAGCTGGGGCTGCCCCTGGAAGTGTCCAAGGCCAGGTTGGACAGGGCTTGGAGTAGCCTGGGACAGTGGAAGGTATCCCTGCCCATGGCAGGGGGTGGGACTGGATGGGCTTTAAGGTGCCTTCCCACCCAAATCAGCCAGGGATTTTGGGGGATGCTGTCAGCACAGTGCCCTGAGCAGGGTGAGGTGCTCCAGGTTGATCTGCCCTCCCTGTGCTCCAAATACCCAGAGGGGCCAGGAATCAGATGCTGAGAGGTGTTGGATGCACATCTGGAGCAACAGCATTAGAAATGTCCAGAAAAATTCCATCAGAAAATCCTGCTCCATTCCATCAGCAGCCAGCAACAAGAGCTTTCTATATTCATGACTTCATCAGAGTCATATTTCAAAAATAATAAATGCTGTTATTATTGTTATTATTGGAATGAATTTCTCCATTATGTACTGAGTGATTGTAAGCACTTGGTGCCTCCAGCACAGGAGCCACCTCAGGAATAATCCAAGCAAATGATATTTGTGTTGTGGCTGCCACGGGGTCATGTTCGGGGGTTTTTAAGTGAGGAAGGTATTAACCAGAACAACAGCAACAATCATAGCAGGAAGAAAGTCATTATAAGTTGGTGTAAAACACTGTCAGGGTGTTGTTTTTTTTTTTTTCAGGCGAATTTAGTTTGGGGCACACGGCTCGTGCTTTCTTGAGGTTTGTCCTGGTTTCTTGGAGCTCTGCCTGTGCTCAGAGCCTCCTGCTCTCTGCTTGCTTGGCTTGTGTGCAGAGGAAGGGAAGGAGGGCAGAGCTCAGGGAGTGAGGGCTGGGATGGAGCAGGCTGTTTGCTCCAGCCCCCATGGCCACTGGGTGCCTCCTTGGCTCCTGAGCCTTAGAGGTGGAGCTTTCCCTGCTCCTGGGCCCCTTGGATTCTTGGCCACAAAATGCTGCAAAGAGCAGAGGAGATGAAACCACTGACCAGGAAGTTAAATCTGGATAACAAGTGGATACAAGGGATGGGCTGGGATTGATGGCTTTCCTCCAGAAAACTGGAGATGGGAAGTAAAGGAAGTAAAGCCTGGCACCCCCTACCATCCCAAAAGGGTTTGTGGTAGAAGCAGAATCCCTCTTCACCCTCCATCCCCCTGAGTCCCCTCCCTGGCTCCATCAGGCTCCATCCTGACCTCCCTTTCCCCATGATCCAAGAGCTGCTTGAGGTTGTAAAATACAAATTGGGAACAGCCCAAGATTTTTCCAAGAGGCCCAGCCGAGCTGTCAGCACGTTTTGACACGAGGCCAATACGATGGATTCCAAAAAGATGGGATCCCACCATGCCAAAAAGGAACATTTGGTTGAGCATCTGCCAAAACAAAACTAGCAGACTGCTGGGAAGACTACATTTTCCAAGGATTTTTTTAGGCATGAGGAACAGCGAGGAGGATCTCTGTGAGCATCTTCAGCTTCCCAGGCTATGAGGGCAAGGACCTGTTTGTAGCTGGAGGGGACATTTACTCCAAATGGCAGGCAAAATTTCAATTTCTGGCCCTGGTGGGATGGCAAATTGCTCTGCTGCTGCACTAGAATAATCTCAGCATATCCAGAATTCAGGATTTTGCCCTGGAATAACATGGAATCATTTAAACTGCATGCCCTGGGTCTGTCATGACAAAGTGGATGGACAGCTTCCACACTGCCTTCATTTCAGTCACATCAAGCCTTTATCTGTTAAAGAAAAACTAACATTTTATTTTGGTGGCTAAAATTCCTGGGGAACTTGGCCTCACTAACTCCTGTGTGTCCATGAGATCAGAGATGGGGGAAGAACTTCCCATGAGCAACAATCTGGCTCCAGATATTAAAGATGAAATGAAGAATTATTTGAAATGAGGGTGGGGAGGGCCTGGCACAGGTTGAGCAGAGAAGCTGTGGCTGCCCCATCCCTGGAATTGTCCAAGGCCAGGTTGGACAGGGCTTGGAGTTGCCTGGGATAGTGGGAGGTGTCCCTGCCCATGGCAGGGAGTGGAACTGGATGAATTTTAGGTACCTTCCAACCCAAACCACCCTGGGATTCCATGATCTCCAGATCAGAGAGATGGTAGGGATGGATAAAAATGTCAGGACAGCAGAAAGGTGTATCTTCAGTGTGAGGGGAAGTCAGGAGCCTTGGATAGCTTCATTAGGGAAATACATAAATGCAGGCAGAAAGGGGAACTGCCAGGACCTAGCCAGGACCAGGCCATTCCCTGGTATCCAGGAATTCAGGGAGAAGGGACACATGGTGTGCAGAGAGGACAGCAGAACTTTCTAATGAGCTTTATGGGTCAAATAGGACAGATTGAGACCCTACAAGCAACTGGATTATAGGGAAAGTAGGGAAGATAAGGAGAATAAAAGCAGGAGCATCCAGCTGTGGATGTGTTAGCCCGTTTGTAGTCAGACCTGGGACTGCAGGACAAATTCTGAAGGAAACATTAATTAAAGGCACTGAGAAAAATGAGATAAAGTGCAACCTAGGTTTACCAAAGGCAGTTTGTGCCAGCCTGTGCTGACATCTTCCTTTGATAAGATAATTGGTTTTCCAGACAAGGGAAATTTGGTAGATCTAATCTATCTGGAGTTCAATAAAGCATTTGATATGGGGCCGCATGGGAAATTATTAGTGAGGCTGGAGAAAATGAGAATTAACCGAACCTGGGAGTGGGGAGAGCCGGGGCTGGCACAGAGACCAGGGGAATTCAGGATCGAAAGGATGGGGATGGGCATCCTGGGGCCGATCCCGGAATTCCCCCATCCCCGAGGCTGGGAGTGAAGTTTGCATTCCAGAATTTCGCTGCCGGGCGCGGGGAGCGGGAGCATCAGCGCAGGGATGCAGGGAAGCGCCGCACCGTGAGATGGCAATGTTGGTCCGTGCGCTGCATCCCACTCGCATCCCCCAGCTCCGCTCCTCATCTCAGCTCCCAGAAATCTGTGACTGCAACTGCGGTGGGAGCTAAATCGGTCCGAGGAACGTGGCTCTGGACAATCGGCTCCGGTGCCGTGGGAAGGGAAGGGGTTTAAATCCATCAGATGGGATCAAGGCAGCGCCCTGCAGCCCAAAGAACCTTTCCCAGTGCACAAAAAGCCCCAACCCACCCAGAGCTGCCGAGGGAAAGTGCGAACACATCCGCGTGTGTGCATGGCACAGGGAGAGGAGGAGACGATTTTACATAGAAATAAAATCTGCTTATCCCTTGCCTGTATTTTTAGCTGAAATTAAACCTAAATGCCATCTGATCAATTCAGCTAAAATGAGCCCTTAATCCTAATAAGTCTTGATCACCTTTTCAAACCTCGTGAAACAGCAGGGAGGGTGTTTGCATTAAGTAATAACACCTTGATTCGGATTCCTTTGGCATGGAGCAAACTTATATAAGCACAAAGTGCTCCTGTCAATATTAAACAAGGACTTGGTGAGAGCCAAAGGAATGCCTTGAGCTGCTTTTTTGTCCTTTGCATCACATCTGCATCACTCCAGCTCCATCCTCAGGTATGGAAGGCACATGAAATCTTTAGGAATTCACCAGTCAAGGCAGCAGCAGGTCACTCTGCTGGAATAACAAATCCCACCCAGGCCATTTCCATTTCCCAGGGATGTTCTAATCCAAAGGAAAGCAGAGGAGATCAAGCAAATAAGGTTGGACTTGGTGATCTCAGAGGTCTTTTCCAACCTTGATGATCCTGTAATTCTGAGGATGAGCTGCTGCTGGATTTCACTTACCTGGGCTGCAGCAGATTTAGCTGCGGATGGGACTCACAGTTTTCTATATTTTTTCACACAAAAAAAAAAATCTTGGAGGAGCTCATTATTCCTCAAACCCAGAACAACTTTGTCAGTTTTAATAAATCTTCAGGAGGACTTTGAATTACTGAATTGCCAAAGGATGCTGTTTCAGGGAGACGTGGGCGGTACCACCCACTGCACCCCTTCCTTCCATCATTAGCCATTATGATGCCTCCTGAATGCTGGGATTTATACATTATTATTATTATTGTGGCTTCCCAGATTCCTTCCCTTTTTTTAGCACAAGCACTGCTTTGCCAGTGGTAGCCTATACAATAAAATGGTTCCTTTCTGCCTCTCATTTTCCAGCTACCCAGGAATTTCTTTAGGTCATCTCTCACTCAGTAAATTATGGGTTAGGGCTGTAAGAGAGCAGGAGCTGGGAGGCAGAGGCTCTTTTTATAGGAGCCTTGAACGAGCCTGGCCCCAGCTGCTCCAAATGAATGTGGATCCAGTGGTGTGAATGGAGATGCATTCATTGGAATGCAGCTGGGATTTTAGCTCCCAGCTGAGTGTTTGATAGGGGGTAGCTTTCCTGGTAACCTGCTCATCCCTAGACCTGGTGCTGAGCTTGAGGTGTGGGAGCTTCCCTGGAAGAAGAGGGAAGGTGTGGGGGGAATCCTGAAGGTGGTGGTGTTTCCATTGCTAACCAAGAGCAAATTCACTGCTGGCAGCAGCTGGGAAAAACAGGATGGAGCTGGAGGTGCCCCACAGAGATGGGGTTAGATGGAGCAGGGCAGGGGATGGGATGGGATGCAGCATCCTTGCAGGTGGCTCTGGGGATGGGGTGAGGTGAGCAGTGCAAAGCTGCCTGGTCTGGGAAAAAAGCAGTGGGAAAGGAAGGGAAATTGGGATTGCAGCATATCCTGCAGATCAGTGCTTGTAGGTGTGGGTCAGATGGGTGGGAGCCCAAGCTCAGGTGTGGATTCCTGCAGGGGGTCCATGCTCAGGTGTGGGTCAGGTCAGTGGGACCCCACATTCCATTTCCTTGTGGGAACACTGAGTATAATCCCTAGGGAGGGAATCTCACCCTTCATTTTCACCTCCAGTGCAGGGTGGTGGTAAAACTTCTCCAGGACCAATTTTCTGAGGGATCCATGGGAATGGGGCTCCCTCCTGGGATCCCCCTGAAGGCCAGGCTGATCTCACATCCCTGAGCAGTGAGAGTCTGGGCGTTTGCTCTCCACCTTCCACACGTTCTCCTGATGGACCAAAGGCTGGTTTTGTAAAGCCCTTGGGCTCCATCCCACGGTGCCTCCTGTCACTGTGTACATCTGGAGTGTGAGTGTGCAGGTGTCCTTCCTCATGTCACCATTTCAGCCCTGGGATGGCTGCAGAGCTCCCCTGCCACCCATGAATCAAAGGATCAAGGTCCTGACCCCTGGAATCTCCCAGTGACCCTGGCATTGTGCAGCTATGCCCAAAGCTCTGCATGGAGCTGGCAGGGAACATAAATCTGGGAAGGACTAATGAAGACCCCCAGGGCCACGGCTCTCCATGGCTGTCTTGTTAACATGATCTAGGAAAGACAGGGGGGCCTGCAAAAGATAAAACCCAGGGATCATAAGTAACTCATCAATGTCAGGGAGGGCCAGAGCACTGTCAGGGAATGCTGGATGAAGGTTTGCAGGGCACCCCACCCCCAGCTGGGAGGGGGAGCAGTTATCCCCAGAACCTCACGGCTCACCAAAAATCAGCATCACGGTGAAAAGGCACTGAAACCTTTCCCCTTTAGCACTTTCTCTTCTTCAAGCCCTTTTGGTTTTTCTTGATGCCCACAGGGGCTGAAGCCCTGTGGGTGGTGGGATATTGAGCTCTCTCACTCATCCCAAAGGCCTGGGATCAATGTTTTATGAGAGGCAGAGGAATCCTCAGAGGTCCCAGGATGGTACCCTTGGGGCAATCAGAGAGGGGTGGGTTGTTCTCTTGGTAAAATGAGCCCCTCAATCCAAGATTCTGAAGCTGGAAATGGAACTCAGGGTCTCTTGGCAATGATTTTGGGCTCAAATGTCACCTCTGTGATGGCTGATTCAGGCTGGGTGGGGATGGCTGGGGGAGGAAGCCTGGGTGGCCAGGGCCAGCTGTCTGTGGGTGACAGCAAAGCAGAGAGGAGCCTCAGGTCCCCAAACTTGCACATCCTTGCTCTTGGCCTTCCCAAATGACTGGCAGATGGATGGGAAAATTGCATGGGACAACAGAGAGTCAGGCAATGATTTCAAGACTGCTTCCAAGCTGGCTGCTCCATCCCGGATCTCCAGTGCTGCAGGACAGAATCTCACTGCCTTTCCAGGTACTGAGGGCGCTGATTTCCCCTAAAATTGTCTTTTGGCTGCTCCTGATGCCATGGCTGTCCCAGCTGCCACTGGGGATCCCAGTGGCCCCAGGAATCAGGTGGGTTCCCGTTGTGTTCATCTGTCACCAGGCCGACGTGCCAAGAGCGGATTAAAGCTCGGCACCAGAGAGCTGGGGAGTGCTGGCAGCAGCCTGTGTCCCTGCCTAATCCCGTTCCCTATTAATTTGTTATTCCATTAACACCTTGCACATTTCTCTCTCTCGCTGCTGTGCTACCCTGAGAGACTCCTGGGGACCTTGTAATGTGGTATTTTGTTGTTTAGAGCACAAGGCAGAGAACTCTTCTCATCTGAGCCCAGAAATCCCTGGGTAGAGAGAAAGAAAACTGCTGCTTTGTTTCTTCCAATCAATACCATCCATTAAGATCCGTGTCTAACAGAGTGGGTAAGTGAACAGGCACCTCCTGCTCCCTCAAACCTTTGGAAACAGCAAATGCTCTTCAAAAAAGAACAATTGGATAGCACAGCCCTGGCTGGAGCAGGCGGGGTGGAGGGGGCAGTTTTATTTTTGGAGCTGTAGAATTGCTCCATAGGAATTGCTCCATTGACTTTTCCATAGGAAAGGAAGTTCTGTGGAGACTTCAGGCAGTGGTGGGTGATGGCAGCTGGGACAGGCTCCCCTCCCCAGCTCTCCTGCACAGTCCATGAGGGGTAAAATCCATCGAGCCACGGCTGGTGGGAATTGTGCACTTTTAGGGTGGGCTGTGCTGAGCTCGGCCTTGCTGTGCTGGCTGGGGGTGTGGGATGCAGCAGGGCATGGGATGGCTGGGAATGTGATCCCTCTGTATCTCCAGAGCTCAGCTGGATCACGGGGGCTGCACCCCAGCATGGGCAGGGTCCTGCTGCGCTCTACCCACACCAAAAGTGAGTTTTACTCTCCAGATGGGCTCACCTCAAGCGTGGTTAGAAACTTTCTCATTCCATCCTAAACCTGGCTGAGTCCAGCTCTTACCCTATTATCCTTGTGCCTGTTCCTGCAGGGAAAATCAATATTATCACAATCAAAGTAGTGCAGGTTTTGGTGCTCCCCTTCTCTTGGGAACCCCAAACTAAATTCTGTTTGAAGAGGGAAACTGAGAGAAAAAGCTCAGATATTTAGTCTGGTATGGCAAACTCCCTGTGATCCTGTTGGGAAACCATAAACACAGCCCTCAAACCGAGGGATTCCTGGTGCAGTTGGGGAAATGCTTCTTGCCCAGGGAGCTGCATGGAGCACTTCCCCCTGTCAACATTTCAGAGAGAAATTCCAGCCACAGCCAGGCTTAGCAAAGGCTGAGAGGGGGTGGCAGCAATGGAGAGCCCGTCTGAGGGGTGCTACAGGAACAAATCCATCAGGCAGTGCCTGCTGCAGTGTTTGCAGACCTGGAGCTCTGGAATGTGCTCCTTCCCAGCTGCTCCACCCCGGAGCGTGCCCGGGGTGAGCAGTGAGTGAGTGAGAGCTGGGGAATGTGATCTGTGCTCGTTATTGATCGCGGGGTGCACCGGCTCCCGGCACCCCGGTCAATACTGTATTATTCCACCCATCGATCCCCGCTTTGTCTGTGAACTTTACCCCATTGATATCCAAAAAAACTTTAGCAGCGCTGATAAGGTTTAAATCTCCAGCTCCAGATGGGGAAGAAAAGCTGGTTTCAGCCCTGAGCTGCCAATCCTGCCACATCTCAGGGCAGTGGGACCTCGCAGGCAGGTTCTGCTTGGATAACCTGGGATGCTCCTCTCTCCAGGTGGGCAGGGAAATGACCTCTTGGTCTCTTAAAGCCTAATTACAGCCAGAGCCTGGACTGGAATAAGGTGCAGAGGTTCAGGAGGGTGTGTACATCACTCAAGAAGTTTTGCTCCCTGGTTGTGTCCCCTTTGGCCCCTTCCTGGCTCTAAGGTGCTGGCTGGGGGGTGGGAATGGGAATCATTGTCCAAAGGACAGCTGAGCCTGGGCTACCAGAGATCCCATTGGATTGGGAGAGTGATGGTGGTGTCCCTCAAGGGGCTCTCTGCCAGTCCAGACTCAATTCAGGACATCCTGCTATAGCTCTTCTATTTCAGTTCTAAACATCTTCAGGGTGATGCTGGTAAGAAGAGTCTGACATGAGGAAGGAGAAATCTCGTGACAATTGAGGGAATTCAAAATTCCATGCAGTCCAAACCTGCACAGAGGCCTTGGAAAGAGTCCAAGCAGTTCTTTTCCTCCACGAGCAGGACATCACTCCTCTGCCCCATATTCCTGTGGCCATCCCATGGCAGGAGAAAACTCTTGGATAAGTGAAATCCAGTGGTTTGCCTTATGGCCAGGTTCCAAAGGACATAGAGTCTCACACAATGATTTTACAAGACAAGGAATGCCAGGGAGGTGCAACCAGAGTGGTGTTGGGGCTGGGCATGGGGCATTTTCCCACCATCCCACTTTTCTCCCAGTGCAGGGAGCTGCTCTCCAGATCTGAGGCTGATCTGTCACTGACCCCACATCTACTATCCCAGATTTTAAATTTCTCTGGCTGCTCATCCAGCTGCTGTTTGCAGCATCCCCTCCTCTGCAAACACACGAGGGGAGCGAGTGTGGGAATTCCAGTGCATAGTGGTGGGGGATAGGGCCACTGCTACATATTCCTCCTCCCCACCTGAAACCTGGGAATGCTCCACTTCAGCTGGTGCCCTGAGGATCCCCATGGCTGGGGAGGCTTTTTCCTACATATGCTGGATTGAAAAGACTCTGGTGTAGGATGCCCAAGAGCAGTCATGGATGTCCCATCCCTGGAGGTGTCCAAGGCCACCTTGGATTGGGTTTGGGGCAAACTGGGCTAGAGGAAGGTGTCCCTGCTCATGGCAGGGGATGGAACTAAATGGTCTTTAGGGTCCCTTCCAGCCATTTGGTCTATAAGGCCCAATTCCAATCTCAAACCATTCTGGGAATTTATTGGCATTCTAAGATTCTTTGATTTCCACATTTTTAATGAGTGCAGGTTCTCTCCTGGCTCCAGTGAAAAGTCACACACCCCTTCTGAACATCCCATTTCTGGCTTTGAAGGCACTGGAGATGTGGAGAATCTGTCCTTCCAGCAGGGCATCCTCTCACACTGTACCTGGCACTTCTTCAATGCCAGACACCATCCTTCATCCTGCCCCCTTCCCTTTCCCTCCAGTGGTCACCAAGGCAGGTATAAAAAACACCAAGCAGCTTTGGGAAAAACCAAGCACATCCCTGCACTACCCAAAGCATCCTGATGAGAAATGGTTTTATTGCAGGATGTGAGCTGCAGCTGGAGTCAGCATCCGAGGGGCCAGCCCTGCTCTCCCCACACTCCCCCTGTGTTATTCACAGCTGCAAATTGCTTGGAGATTTCTGGAAGACATCAGAGCGGATCAAACCTGATTTCTCTGCAGTCCTTTTAAACGTCCCATTGTAAAATGGATTAACATTCACGAGGATGCTTGGGGATGAAAGGCAGGGGGAAAAAAAAAATCACATCACCAGGAGGATGCGGTGCCTGAAGCTTCGTGCAATTTTACTTGAAAATGAAGCTTTTGTCAGTGTCTTTTCTCCACGAGGCTTTTCCATTCCCTGATGTAATCTGAACATTTTACTGTTTGTGTCATTAGTGAACAAAAGGGGGAAAATGTAGGGTTTTTTTTTTCTTAAATTAAAGGGCTTTCCCCCCCTCCCCCATAGGAATGGTAAAAGAATATCAAATTATGGGCTGACAAGGTGCACTTGTGAGAGAGAATCACCAGAGTACAGCGGATCTATATCTTATCTCTGCCTGAAATTGCATGGCTGGGCCGTGGCATTGGAACCCATTTCAGCAGGGCAGGAATTTGGAGCTTTGCAGGCTCAGAATAAGGAGCTCAGTGGAGCTATGCATGAACAAATTCCAGTACTGATGAGCTCGTGGCCACATAGATGAGCAGCAGGAGGCTGTGGGGGAGACTGGGGGAATAACTGTTCTCTCCCTGTGAGCCCCCAAATCGCCAAAACCTGAGCCTGCAGCTGGGACAGGGATGAGGGGATGGTGTGGTTCTTCCCCAGGGAGATGTGGCTCTTCTTCTCCCCATGATCTCATTTCTTCACCTCTTGGCCACTGTGAGGACCAGGAGATGGCTTCTTGCAAGCAAAAGGCAACCCAAGGTGGACAGGCTGCAGCAGACCCGGCATGTTCATGTGGTTTATTTTGGTGGGTTTATTTTATACAAGAAATACAAATTTTGAATGTGGGCAAAGGGTGGGGATGCCCTGGCTTAGAGTGGCCAGAGAAGCTGTGGCAGTGTTGAAGTGTCCAAGGCCAGGTTGGATGAGGTTTGGAGTGGCCTGGGATAGTGGAAATGTCCCTGCCCATGGTGGGACTGGATGGGCTTTAAGGTCCTTTCCCACCCAAACCATCCTGGGATTCTATGAAAAGCAGTTTTGATGGTATTTTATCAGAATCACAGGAAGGTTTGAGCTAGAAGAAACCTTAAAGATCATCTAATTCTAACTCTGCTTTGGACAGAGTTTGTGTTTCGTAGTCCAGACTTTAAGGAGACTCCTCAAACACCCAAATTTCCACCTGAGGAGCGCGACAGACTCCGAGCATTGCTTTAATTAAATATGAAATAAACGCTTCCCCCTCCTGACCCACCACGAGCCACAAGTCCTTGGCTGTTTTTAATTGGTGGGGTTTTACTTTTATCCTCCTTCCACGCTGCACCCTTGCAGCGATTCGCTCCGATCGGGAAATCTTTTTAACAAATATTTTCCCCAACGCCGCTCGGATTAGCGGCTCCAGCGTTCAAAAATAGCTTCTCCTGATCCCAGGGTTTCATCTCTGCTTTAACAGGGAGAGCTGCTGATTTATGGCCACATTAAGCACGGACGTGGACTCACATTGGAGTCTGATAAATACAAGTCTTTAATATGCGCATGCATCATTTTTATGTTTCTTTTACAAAGAGGCTTTGAGTTGTGCGCGTTATAAAATTACACTGAGAGAATGGCTGCAGTCTGCATGGGAGCCAGGGCTGCTGAGGGGGATGAAAGATGCATTTGCTGGAATACTGGAACGCTCTGGGAGCAGTATAAAATTTATGATATCCTGAGCTATTCATTTTCACGGCTTTGGAGAGCTTGGGCCTTGTAAAGGCTGTTAGGGATAACTGTGGAAGCAGTTGTTTGTTTGCAGCTTTAACTGCTTTTTTAATGGCCGAGTTTGATTGTTATTGTAATTAGTAAATGAGCAGTTTTTTGATTTTGTGCTGGTTTTGCTCCACGTTTGCAGCCTGGTTTCTGAAGGCAGTGAGGTTGGCAAGCTCTCCTGTAACTCCTGCTAAGCTCTGGCTTCTTCCAAACACCATTTGGGAGTGCAGATGAGGTTTCTGAGATAATGAAGTCCCTGCAAGTCTTGTGAAAACTTCTGAGTAGAGGAGGGGAGAGACTCCCACTACTGCTGCCAGGGAGGAAAAGGGTGGCAGGGTTTGGGGCTGGCTGCTCACACTCCCCAAAATCATCCCAGAGCTGGATTTCTGACCAAGGCATCCAGATATTGATAAGCTCAGGAAGTCTTTGTTCCCAGAGCAGAGCTGCAAACCATAGAACTGGGAGAGGTGGGATTTGATCCATGGGAAGGTGGAATTAGGGGTGATTGGACCTTGGAAGTGCAGCCACTCTGTGCCCATCCATCTTCTGCCCTCTGGGAGTGTCCAAGGGTGGCTTGGATTGGGCTTGGAGCAGCCTGGGATGGTGGAAGGTATCCCTACCTATGGCAGAAGGTGGAACAAGATGAGCTTTAAGGTCCCTGCAGCCCAAACCATTCCAGTGTGTGACTGGTTTGGGGCACACACCATGGAACAAACATCCAGCTCTTTAAAAACAAAGAAACTGATGAGGTCACTACAAAGTGAACCCAGCTGGGATGGTTTCAGCAGCTCTGACCTGGAAAACCTCACTCAGAAAAGGAGCCAAACTCAAAAACCTCACTCAAAAAAGGAGGGCCCAGACAGGAGCTGGAGCAGAGCCTTCTCAAGGAGACCTTTGGGAGCCTGATGACTTTGTCTGCACTTCAAGCCCTCAGCGTTTTCCCAGGAAAGGAGAGGATAATGAGCCACATAAGCATCAAGAGGAGCAGCAGCAGGAGGGAGAGGAGGTTTCTCCAGGTGCAGGGAGGTGGGAAGGGCCCTTACTCTGTAATTCCCATTAATATTCAGTGGCCATGGAAAAAGGTTTTCTCACCCTAGCCAAGGCCCTCTGAGGGAGTCAGGACAGGAGTAACCCACTGGATGCTGAGTCACAAAAAAAACACACGGAAAAGGGAATAAAGAGGTTTTGCTGCTAGACATGAAAATAAGAAATTGTTCCTGTAAAGCCTTCCAGTGATGAACAGTATCCCAGTGATGATCAATGTCCCAGGGACAGCACGGGGCTGGCTGTGGGGGATGGTCACACCTGGGGAGTTAGGAATGGAAAAGATCATCCAGAAGAAGCTGGGATGGGAGAGGCAGGATGGAGAGCCAGAAGCACTGGGATTTTGCAGGTTTTCCCTCTGTTGCCATCCTTTAAAATGGTCAAACCCCTGAAGTTAAGCTGTGTGCTTTTCCCTTTCTCTAGATGGATAAAATCATGGAATTCCAGATTGATCTGGGTGGGAAGGGGCTTTAAAGGACATCTACTCCCAGCTCTGCTGCCATGGGCAGGGATACTTCCACTATCCCAGGTCACTCCAAGCCTCCTCCAACCTGGCCTTGGGCACTTCCAGGCATGGGGCAGCCACTGCTGCTCTGGGCACCCTGTGCCGTCAGATTTGATGGTTTAATTTTATTTTTAGTGATTCATAACACTTTTCTCCAGTTAGTGCAAAAAATGTGTTTTATTAGTTTAAGGGGGCAATAATCTGATTTTCTGATCAACTTCTGGAAGCTGGAAGTAGGCTCTACACAGTCACTGCTGCTCAAGCTCACCATACTCAACTGACTCCGAGCATCCTTCTGGATGATTTTGATGTTTTTGTGTGAAAAAAACATCCCTAGAAGATGATTCATCACCCTATAGGACAAGGAGAGGTGAGAATTCTCCCATTGCAACCCTTATATCTCCAAGGTGCCCAGATTTCCAACCAACCCAAATATTTCCTTATATCAGGCTTTAGGAACATGTCCCACCAAAGGCTCCATTTGCAGCAGCCCATGGCATTTCCATAGGCAGGTTTTTAGCAAGTATTGAAATATAACTCTGTTCCTGCAGGCTGGAGCTAGCTTGGAGGATGGAAAAGCTTTTCCTGGCTGTCCTGGATGAAGGATGCCTGGGAATGGTGCCCCACACTCCAGCAGTGCCTGTGATTCCTGCCAGGAACATGCTTCTCTAATCCTCCTTTTCATATTTGAACGATCCCCAAGTGGTGTGATTGGGGAATATCCTCTGCTCAAGGGTATCAGCTGTACTCTTTGGCCTTGGAATGTTGCTCCAGCAGCATGGAAGAACCTGTGATATGCAACTGGTGAGTGCATTTTTCACATCTCCTTCAGAAGTGCAGCACTCCAAAAAGGAAATTTTTTGTGAATTTTTTTTTTTTAAACCAAGCACTGGGCTCCAGCTCCCAAAATATCCCAGGGCTTGTCGTTTGAAGAGGGCTTTGGAAATGAATGGAGCACTGATCACAATTAGTACAAAGCAATTTAAAATTATTTGAAGGGCTTTCATAATGTGAAGTGTTCCAATAATTTGTAATTACCAAACATTTCACCTGCTCCGAATCCCATTTACTTCCCAAATCAAGCCCTTGAAGGGCCCTGAAGTGGCACATCTCAAACTGAACAGGGCAACCTGGAGGAGCTGCTAATTCTGGAAGCACTTCTGGTGCTCCTGCATAACAACGAGGCTTTTTTGGGATGCAATCCCCCCAAAATCTTAAAGGATTATCCCCTCCCCAGCATGTGTCACTTAAAGGATTATCCCCTCAGGCATGTGGGGAAGGCTGGGATGGAAGAAGGATGGGTGTCCCATCCCTCAAGAGCAGCAGCAAGGCTGGGAAGCTCTGCAGACCAGCCCCAAGCGAGGTGACATGTGAGTTGGAAATTGGTGGAAAAGCCACCAAAAAGGGACAGAGAGGTCCAGGCAGGGGCTGGTCAGAGCAAGGAGAGCAGAGCAGTGGGAAAGGGTCTCCAGCCCAGCCCCAGCAGCAGCAGGAGCTGCAGGATTGGTGGGTGTGTTGGGTTGGTGTGGACAGAAATGTGTATTCTCTCACCATCTGTTAAAGCCAGGTGAGGCAGTGATTCCTTATCTCCGTGGCACATTATCTGCTAATGGGCCAGCTTTAAACCAGCTGGGGCAATCATCTTTATCTTTCCCTCAACCCATCCTCCCTCCAGGAAGATATCATCTGCTGCTGGCCCATTGATTCCCAGTGCATGGCTGATAAAATTACATCATCCCACTGGGAGATGCTCCAGCCAGGGGGAGGAGCCAAGCCTTTCCTACCTAGATAAAAACTGAGATTTTGGACAGCAAGGTACCTTCTTTCCACTGGATTCCAGAGGAAAAACTGGACCTTTCCACATCATCCCTGGACCTTCAGAGGAAAACTGCACCTTCTACAGGAGCACTGCTACAACTGAACCACATCTGCCACTGCAGGAAGATGCAGCCACCATTTAATGGGACTGCTGCCAACACCCTGACTGACTGACAGGGTGTCAGGTTGGATTCTGACTCTGTCAGTGCTTTGGGATTGTTCTTTGTAATACTGTATTTCTATTTTAATTTTCCTAGTACAGAACTGTTATTCCTATTCCCATATCTTTGCCTGAGAGCCCCTTAATTTCAAAATTATAATGATAATTTGGAGGAAGGGGGTTTACATTCTCCATTTCAAAGAGAAGCTTCTGCCTTTATTGGCAGACACCTGCCCTTCAAACCAGGACAGTGGGAACACCTCAGGTGATGCCCTCAGGCAGGGCAGCTCCAGGTCACAGCTGAACACAAACCCCAAGGACTTCCTTCGGATGCCTGGACACCTCTGGGAATGTCTTTGGTGATTCCTGTTCCCATTCCTGCCTGCTCCCAGGGTCTGAGAGAGGGATTCCTGTGGAGAGGTTCTCCTGAAGAGTTTTCACTCACTTTGAGCCTCATCAAGGCTCAGAATTGATGCTGGCAGCTGTTTCACAAAGATGTTTTACATCCTGGTGTGGCACAGCACGGGACCTCCCTGCTGCAAGACCCCAGGAGCACCCAAAATTAACCCTTCTCTTCAGAGAAAGCCTGGATCCAGCAGAAAAACCTGGCTGGAGTCAGGAGCAAACCTTAAATCTCAGGATATGGAGGACAACCAAGCCATCATCCACTGAGGGAATGAGTAATTGTATTTTCATGGTGCTGGCCACTCACCCCTGTGTGAAATACCTTCTCTGGGAGGTTTGGATTGGGAATGAAGGATTTTATATCAGATTGGAGCTCAGCCTTCATGAAAGAGGCTGCTTCCAAAGGGTCTCTGCAGAGATTTTTTTGCCAACAAATCTAATAAAGACAGGTGGGATTTGTTTTCTTCTCCTCCAGGATCAGTTACAGCGAGAACAAAAGTTCAAGGTGACACCTGTGCACAAGTGGCCACCAGCTGGGAGGGGATGCATGACCAGCAAACATCTGGAGGGCTGGAGCCAAAGGGCCACAGCTGGTGGCCAGGAAAATGCTCTGCATTTCCTCCCCTGCTAATCAAGGCAGAATCAGCTTTACTGGATGTCTGCACTCCTAAAATGGTTCTTTTTCTCTTTGAAGGCAAAGAGAACCCTTGAACAAAGAGAGAGGAGTATGGGGAAAAGGTCCTGCATGGACCTGTGGGGGTGGTGATGCCTTGAGAGGCTCTCTGGAACAGAGGCTGGACACAGTCAATGGAATAAAGCAGGGATTTATTAAAGGGCCTTCAAAGGATTCACCTTGGGCAGTACAAGAGCCTGGCTGTGGCTACACCCAAGATGGATCCCAGTCACGAGTTTTCACACTTCTCTAAGTTTTGGTCCATTTACACATTGGGGTTCATTGTCCAGCTGCAGCTCCAGGTTCTGCAGTCCCATCCTCCCAGATTCTCTCCTCAATTCCCTGCTGTTTGCACTTTTTGGGCTGAAGCTGCAGCAGTGTCCTTGGTTCTGGGGCTGGAGAAG
>WBND01001177.1:190772-218675 GCA_013398595.1 Tychaedon coryphoeus | reverse complement strand
CAGGGGAGGGGCTGCCACGGCGGCCGGCAGCTCCATGGGGGCGGGGGCAGGGGAAGGAGCTAGTGATAACAACTAGTCATAACATCATAACATCAACCCAGGACATTAGCCCAAATACCTGCTTGTGACAGAGAGCACATGCATAGAATCACCTTCCTTTAGCAACATTACTGTTCTTAGAGTTTATATTTTATTTTCATCCTAGCAGAACCCAGTCCTCACACCCAAAGACAAACATTTCTCCACAAATATGTTTTAAAAGTATAAATCACAATACCAAGTATGTGAAAGGTTTATAGTCACTTGAAATTTTGAAATACACTGAAACAATTATTTTAGGTTTGCTTTCTAATTTCTGCTTAAAGAATTCACACAAAGCTTCTTTTGTAAGTTTTTGCCTCAATACTCAGGGAATGGAAATTATTTTTAATAAAAATCAAACCTTTGTATCCATGCAGAGTTTTTTTTGGACCTGAATTAAATAACAAAAGGATTGTGTAATAGAGAAATAAAATTGAAAGACACAGGAGGCCTAGGATTTCTTGAGTTTGTTAGGATCTTTTGCACATTTAGATCTTTACTTTACATTAGTTGACAAATTAGTAATTTTACCTGTTCTGGCCATCTTTCTGAAATAATCCAAGTCAGCTATATACTACAAAATCCATACAAGAGGACCACTTCCCATTTAATAGAGTAAAAAAGTTGCTAGTATCAACATCAGCAAAGCAAATGTACTTAAGAAAAATAATCAGTAGATTTTTTTAACTCATAGATCAATCAAACCAGCTCCGTGCTTTTAAAAAATAATTCTTCCAATTTCATGTTGCTCGCATGCTATATCATCCAGAATAAATATGTTAAAAATCCACTTATTGCTGCACTAAAATATAGTACCATGGTAAAGTTGCTTTCTTGATGACTTTTTTTTGCAAGACAAAACATTTATTTCAATATCCTCCTTCTCATTATCTCATTAATTAAACATGACTTCTACAGAAGCATATTTGGAGTAACTTATAGCTCTTTTTCATTATTTTCAAAGAAGTATCAATCATTTAATATGTATATGGAAAAAGGATAAAATATCCACTTAAAATTACTTCTTTGTACAACTTATTTACTAGTTGCCTTTTGTCACTGCTTTTCAGTAGTGAATTTTTCCCTATTTTAAAGGACTGACACATTTGTTAAGTTTTCAAATAGAAATTAATAAATAATAATTCTTTTGCTACCTTTTTGCAGGTCTATGATGCAAAACAAAGCATTCATATATTTCTGTGAATTCGTGTCATGTATTGCTTTTTCACTGGAAAACTGTTCATTCTTTAAATGGCACTGAAGACAGCAGCATTCAGTTAATTTAATTTAGTAATTTATCTTAGTAAACCTCTTAGGACATAAATAAAGAAATATGGGCACAGGGTCTTTAACTATATTTTCTCCCAAGATAGAAATTGCTAAAAATGCTAGCTAAAAGGGGCAATGAACACCTGTTAAATGACATCTTAAAGGATCTTGAAACATCTAAATCATTTCAGACTTCTGGTAGACCCATATCAAAGATGAGGGAACTGTCTACCTGTATGTGACTGCATTATGTGGACGACAATAAAACTGTGAAGACCACAAATATCTATGAATTAAAGTGAGAAATTGTCAGCTTTCTATAATCTAGAATCTAAGTAATTGGATTTGCAAAATAATTTTTTTCATTAAGTAAGAGCATGGATTTATTTTCTTTTGGTCATCTATGACTACATTTTTAAAAATCTGATATTGCATAGGACTTTGTTAGCACAACACCACTAAATTTTCTGCAGTCAATTTTATACACAATTTTTGGCTGTTATTCAAGTAGCCTCAGTGGTAATTTTAAAATTCAGCTGGATTGTTACGATACGTGTTAAATTTCTTCTAGTGAGTATTTCTATTATCATTTTTATAACTGAGTCGAAGAAAAATAGAAAATTACCTGATAGAAAGTTGGCAGGCATGACATGTATGTTTGCTAAAAAAAAAAAAAGGAAAAAGGAAAAATAAAAAAAATATGTATGTGTGTGTGTGTATGTGTGTGTGTGTAAAAATTCCAGCCTGTAAATATGTTCTATTACCTTCATGGGTTTTTAGCTTTTCGCCCTTCTCTGTAGGTCATACAAGTTCATTATCACTTAAAAACCATTTCTTCTCCATAAGTAAGTAATAATTATGTTATTAAAGATTCTCATTACCCTAATTTTCTCATTTTTATTACCCAACAAATTTAGCATTGATTTTCCTAGTTCATTTGAATGCTTCATTTAGATTCTGGTATGAAGCTACATACCAACCCTTGAATCCCCGCTTTTTCTTTTTTCAGATGAGAAATAATCTGGTAACTGAAATTTCATGAGCAATTTTTTTAAAACTTTTTTTTCCTTTTTTTTTTTCCAGAAACACAATCTACAAGAGATTCTTTCCAATAAAATCTCATATCTTGAAACAAGACCTAAACACTTGTAAGAAAAGTAGCTGGAAGGCTAAGGAAAGCAAAAACTTCTAACAGACTTCTATGAAAAATTTTTACTTGTTCCATTTCAAAATATGGGGTTCAAATGCAGGAAAATACTACGAGAAACCCCATATTTACAGGTTCATTAATCCTGGGAGCAATCAAATAAAAAATAGAAGACAAAAAAGTTGTTTTGTTTTTTTAAAAATATGGTGTCTTCTTAAACAAACAGAGAAAAATGGTAATATGAAAGCCGTATTTTAACATCTGTGTTGAAAACAGTTCTCCAACTCTGATATGTGTACCACTCAGGCTAACTAGACTTCACTGATGTATTGGGTGATTAAAGAGATTTGTTGGGCATAAAGCAAGAATCATTTGCAGTATTCTTCTAAAATTGATCTGAAAGTGAGAGAAAACGGAATTTTAAAGCTAAAGATTGTTAAAGCCAATTTGAGGGGTACTGTAGAAAATAACTGATATAATGGGGTGTATATATATTTTGGAAAGAATAAGAATGCATCATGATGGTATCTAAAATAATATTTGTGGAGACTGAAAACATTCCCAGTTAGGGAAAGCAACACCTGTTCTGTTCCCTGGGTCAACCCTGTGCCCCTCATCCTGTCCCTCAGTCTCTGGTCACTCCCACCCTGATTCCCTGTTGGCCCTCTGCCCTAACCCCTCCCTTGTGACCCCCCCATGTCCCCTGGTAATTGGTCTCTGATGTTCTCCCTGCCCTGCTCATCCCATGTACTTTAGCCTAGACCCTCAAAGCCCCTTCACCTTTGCTCCCTGAACTCTGGATCATGCACAAGCGTGGCTGAAATAAAACATCTCTGTAAAACCCCTGCAAAGACCCTTCCTGCTTCTTTACTTGCTTCCACCTTGAGCAACAACCAGATGCAACAAATATTTATTCATTAATTATATTTATTTATATTGTCTCCTAGGGCCACTGCATATTTTGCACTCTTGCAATTTTCTCTGGTTCTTAAGCTAACATGTACTCAAGTAAAAGTAACTTATAATGTGCATTAGTGTAATGAAATTTTATTTATGCTATCAAGTGCTGGATTGGAAGGTTAAAATTGGTCCAGCTTCTCAGACATATATTACTTTCAATATTGGTTTTAATGGAAGTGTGATACCTGAATATCTAAATAACTTTGGCAGCCTGAGTCAAAAAGGAGAAAGATGAAGATAACATATATGTTCAATTTATGGCTTTTTGTTGGGGTTTTGTTGTTGTTGTTTGTTGGGTTGTTTTGGTTTTTGTTTTATTTTGTTTTGTTTTGTTGTAAGGTTCCTAGTATTTTGGTGTGGATGACTAGTTCAGTGACAATCTGGATAGTGAAAATTTTTGATCAGGCAATCAAGACAGCCCATGTATGTAAATTCAATTTATGGAGCTTGGATAAATTACTTCAAGCTGTAGGGTTTAAGTTACCTAAAAAGATTAACTTAATTATTGGCAAGCACAGAATAAAGTCATACAGAGGTCAGAAAATTTCAAAAATACATGCAAAAAAATAGATGGCATGTTGCATTATTGAGGGTATGTTTTATTTCTAGTATTCTTTAGGTTATATGTATCAGATATCAAAGGGAAGAACAGAGGAAAAGAAAGGTCAGCATGGACACATTGAATCAAGTGCACTTCTGAGAACGGCTGAGGAATGGTGCTGTGAATGCATTAGGTTCAAAACTGCTTTTTCTAGCCCTTCAACATCAATTATTGTGGACAAGCAAAAGAAAAGGCTTTCATTTTAAGAGCTCCACCATAACAGCTTCTGAATATGTCACAGATAATATCAAATGTTTTTATTTTAAGGAGGTAAATACAATTTCAAGTATGTAGTATAGCACAAGAGATTATCAGCATCGTGTAGATGCATGTTCTCTTGTAACAGCTAGAGTTTAGCAAATATGCTTGGGAGTTTTCTGCAGTATGTTATACCATTGCACTATACTACTAATGCGTATTTCAATATAAGGAAGGTACTAAAATCCACAATTGAATTTATATCAATGCCTTATGTCATACAAATGTATTGAAAGCTTTGCACTAAAAAAAAGTCCATGTAGTCAGGCAGAAATTAAAACAGGGAAAGCATTTGACAAAATGTACAGCTCATGATATCACTTAAAATATCAATCATCTTTATTTATATATGTCATAAACTCCTCTATACGCAAAAATCAGGTCCAGCAGGATACCTTCCTACTTGTAAGCACTCAGGCCTCTCATCAACATCACTAGGCTCAAGACAGTCAAGAATGCCTAATGTACAGGGCTACCCCACCAACTCTCCTTCCTTATCCATCCCTTCTGAGGAGTTTACAGTCATTCAGTGTACCACGCCAGTTGTGTCATCACACCAACACACTGTGACTGCAACTAGGTCACAATTTTCTTGCTGCATCATGGCTTTCAGTATCTCCTGTTTGTTCTTCCTGCTGCATGCATTTGTGTAGAGGCATATCAGCTGTGTTACAAATCCTGCTGCCTTTTCAGAGAGAGAAGCTCTAGTTCATGCATGGCCATTCTCAGGAGTTTCCATGGATTCTACATCAACAAACCTAGCAACCTTGCATCCTTGCTGTTACCTGGATCATCATCCCCTATCTATTATTATTTCAGCAGACTGAAAGGCTTTGCAAATACACTGTCCCTCAAAGAGTGGTGTGCAACCCTATGCTTTTTTCCAGTGATTCTGATTTTATCCCTTTCACCTTTCACATTGAGTTTAAAGCTCTCTCAAGGAAATCTGCTATCTCCTGCTTAAGGATTCCTTTTCAATTTTGAGACAGGTACATATCATCTATTGTCAGCAGGCTCCATGGCATGCAAACCTGTGATCAAAAACCTCAAAATTCTTCTGGTGTCGCAGGCTTGGAGAGAGAGATTCATCTGTATGATTCTCCTGTTTTCTATCCCCATCATTCCCTGCAACTTGCAGGATAAAGGAGATCACTACTTGTGCTTCAGATGCCTCAAGCAGTCATCTCAAAGCCCTGAGGTACTGCTTGATTGTCCTTCTTGTTTGGTCTTCACGGCTGACCACCTGAAAAACCTACAGTGAAAAATAATCAGAGCAGGCCATGGAGTTTGTTGATAATGTCTCTAACCCAGACCCCAGGGAAGCAGCAGGCTTCCCCCTGGGTTTGGTCCTATCACTATTTTGAGCCCACTACTCCTCTCAGAAAGGAGTCACCAAAGAAATCTCCCCTGGTTTTTTTCTTAACTGAGGCAGCCATAATGTAGAGGGTAACATCTCAGTGGTGCACAAGCTTGCATGTGGATTAATCTAATGGATGTTAGCAAGATAGGATTATTAAGGTCAGAATTTCTAATAGTGAATGTCTGTAGGCTAAATGATATCTAATTAAATTGTTACAGGCTATTGTATTAAATGGTAATTGAATTCCCAGAACATTTCTCACAATTATAATGTATTAACATGAATACGGTTGTGTAGTTAATGACTTGCTGATATTTTTATTTTTTTCTCTTGCTTTATTACTTTACATCTAGGTTTTCTTATATTCTCAATTTATGTCTATAAATCCTCCATAATTGACTTATGTTGTAGAATAGAGACCCATGGAGTTACGTCTTAACCTCAGTTGCTAAATTTGAACATTTTTTAGCTTTATTAGAACCAAGAGAAAGGAAAGTACATACATTTGTAAAAAGCACTTAGATTCTATGCCTTCTTAAATATATCACAGGAGTATGTAAAAGACACAGGTAGACTAATTCAGTTGCACAATAGTTGCTACACTTCAGAATATAACAAATTTCTCTGACACAGGATAGCTGCATGGCTTAGCAACAATTCATCTTAACTATAGAGAAATTCTATATTCAAAACACAGAGCAGGCTTTTTTTTTGCTGAATGGAAGCTGAAATGCCAACTTACTTCCCAAAGCCAAAACTGACTTTGTAGGCAAATTAGGGACTCTGTAGTATTCAATGTTCGGAGGATTTCATCATTATTTCTGTCATTATCCTATAGAAGCAATTAATTCAGTTGATGCAAATGGTGAAAAATTGTGGGTGCTTTTCCAGTTCTGCCACTACCTTGGGCCAACAAGTCAATTTTCTTTTTGAGCTGGTTTTCCAAGGCCTTAATGCTTCTATAGGTTTTGTATCATTAGTTGCTTATAAGTAGATATCAAGACAGCTACAAGCTGTCAGTATTTTAATGGTTATTTAGCTAATTCTTTTTAATTCTACATGATTCAAAACTTGCAAGAATAGTCTCAGCTTAAAGTGGCAAAACTGTTTACCAGAGTCTTTTTTTCACTAATCATAATACTTGTATATATTTATATATGTCAGTGATTCACAGTCTCTCTAGCAGGACAGTAAAAGCAAAATGGAAATGCGCTTGTCAGAAACAAAGAATACAAAGTTGCAGTACAAAATAATTGATTTTCTACCAGGAAGCACCAGAACAAGAAGCCTTCCAGCAGCTACTTTTTTTCAAGTTCAGCAGTTTTTTGGGTTACTTTTTTTTTTTTTTTTCCAGGGCCTGGGGGGAAGTATTCACTGTCCTTTATCTCATTTGTCATAACCTGTCCAGATACACTTCATGCGTATTTCCAAGTTAATTATCAAGATTTATTTCCAAGTAACTAGGATTTCTCTGGTCATTTACTCATTCTCAAACAAGGGCTTTTCACTTCCACATCACTCCTCATCAAAAGAGTCACACAATCATTTAGCTGGAAAAGACCACTGAGATGGAGCCTAACCTTAGGCTAATCAGAACCATGACAACTCGACCATAGTACTGTCTGTCATGTCCAGTTGTTCCTTGTACACCTTCAGGAATGGTGACTTGATCATTGCCCTGGGCAGCCCATTTGAAAGTCTAATACTTTCTGTGAACAAATTCCTCCTGATGTCCAATCACGAGTTTCCCCAGCAACTTGAGGCTATGTCCTCTCGTGCTGTTCCTATATGCCTGGAAGAAGAGTCCAACTCCTGCCTTGATACAACCTCCTTTCAGGCAACTGTGGAGAGCAGTAACACCACTTCTGAATATCTTTTTCTCCAGGCTAAAATACTCCCAGCTTAGTCACCCTTCATATATTGTCTACACCCTCCACCAGTTCTGTTGCTCTTCTCTGGACTTGCTCCAGCATCCCAAGGTCTTTCCTGAACTGAGAGGCCCAGAACTGAACATAGAATTCAAGGTGTGGCCTCATCAGTGCTGAGTATGGGGGGACAATCACTGCCTTGCTGCTGATGGTCACACTGTTTCTAATACAGGCCAGGATGTCATTGGCATTCTTGGCCTCCAGGGCACAGCTGGCTCTTGTTCAGCCACTATTCGCCAGCACCCTCACATCCTTTTCCACTGAGCCTCTTTCCAGTCACTCTATCCAGAACCTGTAACACTGCATGGGGTTGTTGTGACCTCTGTATTGCACTCAGCACTCTACCTTGTTGAACTGGCCCATTGATCCAGCCTGCCCAGATTCCTCTGCAGAGACTTCCTACTTCCCAGAAGTTCAACACTCCCGCCCAGTTTGGTGCTATCCACTAAGTTACCATGTATGCACTCCATTCCCCTCATCCACATAATCAATAAAGCCATTAGACACAACTGGCAACTCTGAGCCTTGGAAATCACCACTAACGACTGGCTGCTACTGGATGCAGCATCATTTACCACCACTCTCTGGCAATTAAGCCAGTGTTTAACGCAGGAAAAAGAGCATGTGTCCAAGCCATGGGCTGCCAGTTTTTCCAGGAGAATACTGTGGGAGACAGTATCAAAAGCTTTGCTGAAGTCCGAATAGAAAACATCCATAGCCTTTCCCTTGTCACCTGGTCATTAATGGAGATCAGGTGGATCAGGCAGGACTTGCCTTCCCTAATCCCCTGCTGGCTGGGCCTGATCCCCTGGTTGTCCTGTATGGGCTGTGTGATGGCACTCAGGGTGATCTCCTCCATAAACTTCCTTGGCACTGGGGTCAGGCTGACAGACCTGTAGTTCCCTGGGTCCTTCCTTTCACCATTTTTGTAGATGGGAGTCACACTGGACAACCTTCAGACATCTGAGACCTCCCTGTTTAGCCAGGACTAACGATAAATGATGGAGAGTGGCTTGGTGAGCTCCTTCTTCGGCTCCCTCAGTACCCTTGGCTGGGCCCCATCTGGCCCCACAGACTTGTGCTTGTCTAAGTGACACAGCAGGTCACTAATAATTTCCTCTTGGATTGCAAGGGGCCTACTGTGCTCCCTGCCCCTGTGTACCACTTCAGGGGCCCTGAGGACAACAGGGCTTTCTGTATGAGACTGAGTCAAAGAAAGTATTAAGTACTTCATCCTTGGTGACCACATGCTTTGTTGTGTCCAATAAAGGATGGTGATATTACTTGGCCCTCCTTTTCAATAAAACACATTATTATCTTTCACAGTTGTGCCCAGTTGGAGTTCTAGCTAAGCTTTTGCCTTTTTAGATAAAAATTGATCACTCAATGCAAGAACAAAATAGGTAAAAAATCAGATAATTGGCTACGTGATGAAGAAGAAATAATGTGAGAAAAAAAACAAGCAACATATCTTACATAATACGTGGATGAATTCTGACACAGAATGTGAAATAGTCATGGGAATTCTGTGTGCAGTGAAGAGGTCAAGGGAAATTTTAAGAGGATTTGTTTACTTTTTTGCTGAGTTTCTAGTAGAAGGCTCACGGGGAGTAGATTCCTGAATGCAAATTCACAACCCATAGCTAACTCTTCATTCAGTTAGGTAAATTTCATATCATGTCATTATAAAGACCAAGATGCAATGATATGCAGGCATTTTCTTTTTCTTTTTTTTTTTTTTAATTTTTTTTTTTTACCCAGAGTGTCAACTGCATATTTTAACAACTTAGTGATGTACGAACAGTAGGTGGTTCTGGGGTCTGCTTTTGACAAATAACCTGATGAAAGACAAACATAAAGTAAAATAGGTATGATTTCTTTAAGGAAGGCTTTTTCCACATGGAAATTTATTTCAGAATACCCAACTACACTTTCAAATTGTAATTTTTGTTAGAAATAGTCATCCTGCAAGAGGCAGAAGTCCCAAGTGCTTTTCATCTTCATACTCATCCTGTAGAGTCTGACATTAGAGCATTATCACAAAGACTTGCATGTGTAGTGTCGTGTGTACCCATTCTACATAGTGTAACATGAGAATTATGCTGAAGTGAGAAATAGAAAATGGCAGCAAACCACAGTGGATTTCTGTCTGCACATCTGCTGTGTGAAAAGGTCCTCTGACTATTTATAAATCTATTTTGATGTGTCTTTCTGTCGGTTACATATCTGCAAATGATGATGGACTTTTATGCTGAAGAAGGAATTTTGGATTTCCAGAAAGCAAAAGCAATGAACTCCATCTGTGCTGCTGTTATTTCAGAGTTGATGGACTCAGCAGAAAGATACGGAGTGTGGGAAGGAGGGACTGCATGCAAGAGTAAATATGCAAAAATTTGAATTCAAAGAAATAAAGGACAATCTCTGTCTAATAGACTGTCTCAAAAATTAACAGACAGTGATTCCATAGTACATGAACAACAACAACAACAACAAAAAATAAAGGACAACAGTACAAAAGTTAATCTAAATAGGAAGCATGAATATTTTTAATCTTGCCTCCTATGAACTGTATCTCTACTTGACCCATGTGCAAGTAAGTTTGTAAAAAACCATGCTTCTCCCAAGTGATTGTAGTAGTAGCAGCAATTGTAGATTGTAGAAGGCAGCATCCCAAATCAATTCTTAGAGAAAGAATTTCCATGTACCATGGGAGATGTATTTGTCATTTATGTGAGGTATCTTTTCTGCTTTTCACATTGCAGCTTCCCAGTTGCTACTACTATGCCTGGGCTGTGAGTAAACCTTTACAAGATTACAGGTAGGTAAATCAGAAATTAAAATAAACACTGTGATTTTCTCATATTCATTCTGGAGGAAAGGTTTTTTTTCATTAAGTATATGATGAAAATTACATTACGTATCTGTATGTATATATGCATAGATATGGAAGTGAGTATACTTATGCATATTTAGCATGTGTTGATTTGTGTGGATCTTCTAATCCTGAAAAGGGGTTAAGTCATAACATTTTTTTGATTGCTCATGTCCACAGTTATGTGAAAAAACTGGTTAAGTGGTTTTCAGGGTTTTCAGTGGTGGAAAATGCACACTTTTTTCAAGGTGCATTACTACCATCTGTCCAAAATTTATTAAGAAAGGATTTATCATATTTTCAAGTTCTTCCTTCACTTACACAGCCCTTCCCCATGCCCTTTTCTGACATAAAGCATAGTTGCTAAAAGAGGTGTATAAATGTTTTATTTATCAGAGAACAGAGGTGTAAACACAAGGATGAGACATGCAATGCAGGATGTTTGAGTCCCATTACTTTGGGAGTAGCAACATGAAGAAAGATTGGGTTACTAGAAGATAGCTGAAACCCTTCTAAGTTTCCATGTTTCTGTACCAAAAAGGCTTCCTAATGCATAAGTTAAAGTATCATGAAAACTAAAGCAAGTTAGTTTACATTTTTACTGTCTCTGAAATTTATAAAAACTGTACTGATTTGGATGCATCATCTGGATGCCACGCAGTTGGCATCCTTATTTCTCTGCCTAACATCTCAGCACAGCATTCATTTGCTCCAGTGAGATCTCAGCATCATTTGCTAAAACTGGAGTCGTCTTCTGTTTCTGGATATAAGTATGTACAAGTTTGGGTCTGGCAGAGGAGTAAGTTTTCCTCACAGCAGTCCATGCAGTTTTAAATCTCTGAAACATTGATGACACAGTTATGTGTAGCACAGAAATGTCTATGGAGCAGTGAGACCTTCTCTGTTTCTTACTCAGCCCACCCCTGCCACCATCCCAGAGGTGGGCTCAAAGTGAGCAAGATCCTGCAGGGAACAGGAATGGGACAGCTTACCTCACTGGACTAAATGAATATTCTGTTCTGAAAAGCTTCATGCTCATCATTAAAACTGGGCAGAAGTTGTTCCAATGTAGTCATTGCTTAGAGACTGAGCATCAGATTGCTGGTGGGAGATAGTGAGTGATTGCCTTTGCATCACTTGTTTTTTTGTTTTTTTTTTTTTTTTTTTTCTCTGTCCTTCAGTTATTAAACTGTTTTTCTCTTGACACATGAGTTTTTTCACCTTTGCCTTCTGGATTCTCTCTTCCACACAGTTGGTTGTATGGAGTAGTGGGCACCTGATCACTGCTTATCTGCTGACTGAGGAAACCTTTCATAAATATTATGTTTAATGCAATTTATCCCTAGAGAAAGACAGCTCTTAGCAGCTAAACAAAGAAAAACACTACGAGATGCAACAAAATGAATATGCAGATCGTTTATGAGATTGGCAGCAACCTCACTACTGTCAACATACTGTGCCAAAAATTCCTTTATTTTCTTAAAGCATTGTAAGCTTTGTTGTTCCCATAAAATATCCTGTGTTCTGAATAATTACCTCTTTACTAGCTTCACAACTTCAACATTTAGATTTTTCCGCTTCATGAAAATGAATAGAATTTGGTCTCTAGGCAACCTCTGAGACTAAGAGTTCCTATATCATTCACTTCTAATTATAACTTTTTTCTCATCACAATGCCACAATACTTCTTAATGTTCTTTGTCTAAGCAGATTTTATTTTTACCAATTTCTAATTTATGCTACTCGGTGAGAAGATATCTCTGTTTATCATATTTTTCTCTTTATTCAGAAATATTGGTGGTCTCCTAATTAGTATTAGAACAGCATGTAGAAATCAGCCTCTTGTTATTAGTTTTCCTACTGCAAACTGGTTGGCAAATTGCTTTTTTCTTTTTAAAATATGGTTCATGAATTTCAACAAAAATACACCACCCATTGGGCTCAGTTAAGAGTTTAAAAAAACAATTTTGTTTGATGCACATTTAAGCATGCGTCCATCTGGTTTGAGTCTCAAAGTGTTAAGTATTTTCTTGAAAAACATATCAATGCTAGTAGGATATGTTTGCTGATGTCAGGTCTCACAGTTACCCATTGATGAAAACATGGTTCAGAACAGAATGTTTCAATGATGAAGCACAAAGCAAAATTTCAATTTCAATTATTCATTAATTGTATTTATAACATGATGACAATATCAAAGTGTAAACAAAACACAAAAACAACAGGTATTCTCTTTTCTGTAATAACTCTCACAAGCAAAATGCTTTAAATTAGTATTTAAAAGAAGAAATGTGAGTGTGACCTCTCAGTGCACATGAAAGCCATCATGCTGAAAAAACTGCTTGCATACAGCCTTGAACACTGGGCTCTCTTTTATTAAGACAGAAAATCTTATTCAACATAAATTGAATATATTATAATCTGGGTTTAGAAGTGCAAGTGTTCTACTTCTTCAACCACCAGGATTGGATATTTTTCTTTCAGTGAACATCTAGTACATCCATTCAGTATTCGTATTATTTTATCTCACTAACAAATCACAAATTATTGTAGGTAAAGTACCTGTCATTAAGTGAATGCTTCTCTCAAAATCTTACATGTCATTTTTATTTCTCAAAATATGCATAATATGGGAAAAAAAAAAAAAACATTGTAGAAGATATTCTAGAATAACAAGTATTTCCAGATACTTCTGTGGATGAATTTTCAACAGTGAGATTAAGAGTGCTTTGGTCTTACACATATTAAAGACAAATCAGAAACTGAAGCACTCTTTCCTGCACAGAAAATATGTTGCCGAATCCCCATTCACTTTTTATGCCAAATTCTTGAAATTTAAGTCTCAAATTTGCAGTCAGAAGAAGGGAGAACTTGTTCTCTATTTGCCTGCCCAGAAAATGCCCTGCTTACCAAAGAAAGAGGTTGTACTGTTTCTGTACAGTGCCTAGTCTATAACAGCTGAGTAAATTCAAATATGTCAAAATTAAAGAAAATTTAGTAGAAAGTGACTCTTATGGCAATATTCATCTAACCAGCGTAATCTTATGTCTCTTAAGACCTACACTGAATAAGTAAAAGAAAAATAGAGAAGACCACTAGTTAATGACGACTACCAGTTAGGTTGTTTGGTCTGTGAAAGAGCAGTATATGTTCAGATATTAAATTAGACCTATAATTAGAGCAGTATTTTATTGCAATTTTTTTATGTTGCTTAGAATTATGTTGTACGGTACAATTAGATAATATTCTCATGGAATTTAGCTCAATAGCTTCTACAGTTTTCTTGCAGAAGTCTCAAGAAAATTAGTTTTTTTGGTTATGTAGTGAAAAGTCATTGAATCACAAAATCATAGAATATCTCTTGTTGGAAGGAGCCCACAAGGGTACAGCTTTATATTCATATTGGAATTACCTAAAACTAAACTGTATGATGAAGAGCATCATCCACTTTCTTCTAACAAGCATGATCATTTTTCTGGGAAGTCTATTCCAGTGTCTCAGTGAAGAGCCTTTTCTGACGGTCCAGCCTGAATTTTCCCTGATGCAAGTTCCTTCTATTTCTTTGCATCTTATCACTGGTCACCAGAAAGAGAAGATCCAAACTTCCCTCTCCACTTCACCTGTTGAGTTTGCTGTAGGCTGTCATGAGGTCAGTCTTGAGCTTTTTCTTCTTTGAATTGAGCAAACAAAGTCACCTCAGCCACTCCTCACCAGTCTTGCCCTTGAGGCTATCTTGATCACCCCTCTCTGGATGCACTCTAATATTTTGATGACCTTCTTATGTTGTGACACTCACAACAGCTCACAATACGTGTAGTGGAGCCTCCCCAGCTCAGAGCAGAGCGGAACAATTCCCTTCCTTTCAAGGCTGGCAAGGCTGTGCCTGATGCCCCACAGGACACACCTGGCCCTTTTGGCTTTAAGGACACACTGGAGACTACTACTCAACTTGTCCATCTAAGCCCCCAGATGTCTTTCCGTGGGTCTCTTAGTTCTCTTACCCCCCAATCTGTATTTAAAAGGAGAATTACCCCATTCCAGGTGGAGAATCTGGCACTTGGTCTGGATAAATTGTATACAATATGCCCTGCTTTCCACTACATCTAAATCTCCCTGTAGGTTTTCTCTACCCTCAAGGGAATCCACAGCTCCTCCTCGTTTAATATCATTGTTTGACTTACTGGGAGAGACAACATCAAAAGTTTTGCTAAAATCCCAAGTCATCACATTTGCTGGTTTCCCTTGGTCACCTACATAGGTGTCCTTGACATAAGGAGATTAAGTCTGGTAAGCAAGACTTTATCCTTGTGAATCCAAGCTGACTGCAACTAGCAGTGGCTGCATTCTCTCTTAAGTGTTTGTCTGTGACTCCCAGAATAACAGCATACATATTTTTGGCAGGCACTGATGTAAGACTGACAGGCTTAAATTATCAGGGTCCTCTTTTTTACCCTTCTTGAAAACTGGGTGTGAGACTGAAGTGCTACCATTTATGGCTTAAACAGTATTATGAAGGACTTTCTTCCTTCCTATTATGGCAAAACTGTATAAAGAAGTCCTGACCATCAAAGTTCTCTTTCTCTTGAAGATGCCTCCTGACTAGAACTTTGGTCTGTGAGTTAAGCCACTGAGGTAACTTGAGATAGGATAAAGGTGACAGTATTGTTCAATTATCTCAAGTCTAGGGAGAAGTCAACAAGGCCAAATCACCCATTAAAAAGCCAAATCCAGTAGCTGTACTGAAAATCATCCCTGGCTGTATTTGGAATGGGAGAGGCCGTGGCCCTCAGACCCATCTACTGAGGCCAGGTTTGCACACATTGCCCCACAACCAAAGGGGAGAGTTTTGTGTGCGGTATAACCTCTGCTCAGAGAGAGTGAACACATCCTTCCTTACATAGACAAGCTCAGCTGTAAAATCCCCTACCCTGGAAAGGTCACATCCATGGGACATTGATGGGACATTCATGAGAGGAGCAGATGAGGTGATTGATGAACCATCAAAGACCCTGAAAGCATCCCGACCAAATCCTGAGGCCTTGCACCAGACAATAGCACGTGATGCAAAGTGAGGCAGCAAATTTGGAGTCTGTTGCAAGAGTGTAAAATTTGTCCCCTCTCCTCTGCCAGGGAGGGGGCAGGTTGTTCCCAGCTAGCCCAAACTGGTATTAATCCACAGGACACTATGTTTTGTAGGCCCTTACAACCAAGAAGACTAGAAAAGGATCAAGGGGATTTTTCACTCTCTTTCTCTCACACCACCACCTCTTTTTCTATTTTTTTCTCTCTGTCACATTTACTGTTAGATAAAATCCATACAGAGATATCTCTCCAATGATTTTAATAATCAGATGATAAAACTGATATAGCTTTTGCCAGCTGCCAATTAACTGGGACCTTTCCAGACACCCAAGACCATTGAAAAATAACAGAGAAAGCTTCCAGAGTGACATCAGCTGGCACTTTTAATACTCAGAATTGCACTGGAGACCACAGACTTTTATGCACTTGACTGGAGCAGCAAGTCTTGAACAAGTTCAGAATCATCTGGGAGTTTATCAACCCCTGGGCATCATCTTCAGCTCAAGACTGCAGTGGTCCAAGGGTCCATTACCAGCACTAAAACCAGGGGTAAATAAGGAACTGAATATCTTCCTAACTCCCTATTTGTGAAGTGACCCATCCCAACAGATAATGGACTGGGAAACTTCAGCTTCTCTCTTTGTTTATAGCATGCAGATTTTTTTCTATGCAATGAAATTGACAAGGGTACTGGGTCATATTAATGCGTATTGAGCTTGGATCTGCCTTGCCACAATACTTTAATGCATTTTAACTGTTGGGAAAATTGTTTTTTCTCACAACTTGTCTACAGAGACAGTCAGTCTTGTGATATTATCAAGGAAAACGAAAGTTCAACCACTGTTGTCTTACAGCAATTTAAGACAGCAATTTTGGTTTTATACTCTAGAAAGGTTTTATTTAAATAATGTTAAAACATACTTTTGTCCTGACAACAAAGTCTACCTTTTATTTATCCTGACTAATTCAATACAAAATGATGTCCTCTTATCTGAAATTTAGCTGATAATGTTTGCAACCCTTTGTCTGAAAACTGATGAACTCCTAATGTTATCCATGTTTGTAGTTAATAAAGTGCCTTTAGTGCAGGCATACACAGTATGACTAATAATCCGACCTCATTATTCTCAATAGTTTTAGAAAAATATGTATTTGACAGATACACCAACACCTTCTGGAAAGCAGGTTTGGATAATATACACTACTTAGTACTAAAAAACAGCTTCTCCAATTCTTCTTCTAAGCCAAAACCAGAAGAAAAACAAATAGATATTTACATAGCCCAGCAACTAATCTGCATTAAAAATGTACAGGAGGAAGCAGCTCAGAAATACTGACCACTACATTAACGTTTATTCTTCTTTCTTCTTCTCTGTCTGAGGAGAAAATACTATTGGAGTGGTAAGTCACTGAACAATTTACTTTGAAAATCTCTTATAGACAGAAGAGGTTAGAACCACATTAGCAGGTAATTGAGAGGATTTTCTGTTTAATATGCAGGTCAGAACAGATCAAAATTTGTAAAATAAGAACCTCTGCAATGGATAGAAATCATGGCAAGAGACACAAACTAAGAATTAAATATAAAGATAAAAAACATACTTTTGCACGTATTTTAGTAATCTTAAACAATGATTGGGAGGTTAAAGCAAGTTTTTATGTGCTCTCTATATATATCTCTGTGTTTCTTCAATAATTAACATGAGAATTGAACGGCAGAATATTTTGTCTAGGAAGCTATCCTGAAGAATAACAGAAGTGTCAAGAAAATCAATAGGTCTTTCAGCTTGAGAGAAAGATTTAAGATTGTAAGCTTATTTGTTTGGTTTTTTACATAACTATGATCAATAAGGATTACAAAGAGGCTATGGAAATTAAAGATATTGCTATTTCTGTGAATGGACAAGTGAAGGAAACCAACATCTTACTCTAGCTGCAAAAAATGTCACAGCCCTCAGTCCTTTCTTTTTGCCTTGATTTTAAATGGAAAATCACATTTTAACAATTATTATTTCTTTTAGCAAAAGCAATGAAGAAATCACACAGTGCTCTTTGAGCATCCATTACTGACAATTTCCAAAAAACGCCAGTGTCTCTCTATAGCTCCAGAAGAGCTCAATTTTCTCTCAGATGGGCCTGAAGGAGTGACTTTTTTAACACATCCTTTCATTAGTCTTTCCATTTGAATGGACTATGAACATAATGTCTCTTTGAAGAAATATAATGCAAAGGCAAAAGAATTAAGTATCACAAGCAAGTTCCACACAAAAATGAGAAATTTTCTTTTTGATCTATAGTTTTTCTGCAGTTTTTAATTTATTTTAATTTTTTTAAATTGCAAGTAATGAGCTGTCCTTTTCACCTACAAATATGCTGAATATGTTGTAGTTTGGCAAAGGACTTATCATCAGTAATATTGATAGCTCCTGTTTACCTGCATTGGACTCTTAGTAACTGTGGACTACTGGCCTTTCTTGTGCCACTCCTGAACTGTAAGGTTAATAAAGATAATAACCAAATGGATTCTGTTGTTTAAACCAACTGGTAGGCATGTAGGACATCAAAGGCTGAAACCGTAACTCAGAACAAACCTGCCCTAAGTATATCAAAATGCAGTGCTATTGCACATGGTTAACTAATTCCCTCTCACAGGCATTCGGAAAATATATTGCTATAATGATTTAATTGTTCCTTAGACGAATCCTTCCAATACAAAATAATTTACAACACAGAATAAAGGCTAGCATTTGGCATTTCTGTTCTGAAATGAAATCATGATACTGAGGGAATGAGGTGTTTAAGTGTAGTGCAGCATTGGAAAATTTCCACTTCATCTCATTAAGTCAAAGCCAAATATTTCCTAACTGGAGAAAAGTTTAGCACTGTACATTGAAAAGAAACAAGAACACATGCACAAATGTAGAGTGGTTTCCAATTTCTACACAAATATTAAATGAATCATTGACTAAACATTTTTTGAATACTCAAAGACTAGAGATAAATTTAATAACTTAATTAGTCTACTTTTCACTCTCATTTTAAAAGGTTCACTGTATTTTGGAAACCCTGTGAATATATTCAAGGCAAATCTTTGGCAAATCCTCAGTCACAGTTATTTTATCCACTTTTAACTTCCTGCCAGGATTCAGTCACTATAAATGGGCATATTTCCTGTTGGATTTATCACTGGTGGTCAGTGAGGGGCTGAGGGAGTGGTTCTGGAGTTTTTTTAACTTTTCTCCTTTTTTTTTTTGAGGAAAAAAGCTCTAATATTGCAAAAAAAGAGTCGCATAGACTAAAACTAATATTTCCAGATTTTTTGCTCTACCAAGTTATACACTTTAAAATTGTGGTCAGAGGTAAAATACAGACTTTAAAATAAACAGTTGAACATACAAAGCCATGTTTCTCTCCACCACCCCACCACTCCCACACCACACTAGCCATAACAAACAGCATTCTGAATTGAAAAAATTCTAGTTATTCAACTACAGATTATAGGTTGTAAAGTGTTCAAGATAAAAATTCTGTGCTACGCTGCATTTCTTTCAAATTATAATAAGACAGAGATATTTGGGGCATAATGTCATTGGTGGAAATATTCTCAATATAAATAATATCCATCAAAATTATGTAAAAGTGTGATGTTATTAAAGAGAATGCTGAAAGAATGTCATCATATCTTAAAAATAAAAGAAAATTTAAGCTGTTATTATATTAAATCATCTGTTTTGAATTTTTGCTTTAGTTACAGTAGTAGATTCTAAGATTGAACATTATGAGGAAAAATGTGCTGGATGATTTTTCCTTTTTCTCTATAGGCAGATTTTCTTTTTGCATCAGCCATACTACTGGATATCAATGAACATGATATTCAATGGACAAAACCATCTGAGTTTTATGACATCTGCTTCATAGAAGTCTTTCTGTAGCTAGAAAAAAACCCTAAGCAAACACCAGCAAATTACTTGTTTTTTGAGGTAACTGGGTATTTCTTAGTTTGTATTTCAAAATAGGAAAATAACCTATTGCAGACCAGTCAGATGAGGAAGAAAGCATAGACTAGTTTCAGTTTATAATTGAGCTAACATTCTCTTATGACAATGTTGAAGTCCATATCCTATACAGGCCATACTGGAAGTGCATTCTGTGAACTCTTTATCCTTCTCAGAAAATACACACTTGACCAAAGTCTAGGCATGCCTGATCACATTGTGGATGACCAGTATCATATAAGGAACATATATGGACAGGGACATACCTGCAGAACTCTTGTCTAAAAAAAACTTTTCTCCCCCAAAAAACACATAAAAGAAAATCAGCATTAAATGACCACTAACCTTTCTTTCTCCCATTTATCAGAATTTTGGATTGTCTTGCTCTAGCTGCCAAGTTTCTCTTTTTCAAAAAAATGATATCTTGAAGGATGCTCATAAAGGTGCAGCAGCTTGATTGCTGCCTTTTGTGGATTACAGAAGGATGTCTTCCCATATGACTATTTTCCCACCTTCATGAATCCCAGAAATGTAGTGTTGTTAAAAAACAGAATTGTGAATTTTAGTATTTTTTGTTTCATATTAGTTCACTGTGGTTTGTGGCTGAAATCTGAGACCTGAGTCCAAAAAAGAAAATGAAAGTGCACTTCCATCTGTAATCAGTGTTTCAGTCAGTATCAGAGAGAAAGAGAAACATTAGTCTCCCAACACTAGGCCCACCAAAATTTTTAGATACATTAAGCTAGTAAAGTCACAGCCTATTGCTTAAATCCTTGCCTGTGTTTGCTTTTAGATGACCTGTGTCCACACCAAAGAGCAAAGGGATTATTTGGCATCTACAACAAGTCTCTAATGATGGTTAGATGCACAGTGGATTCATATGGATTCATAGCTATGGCTACATTTTTTTAAGAGACATGCGTTTGTAGAGATGGCAGCCTCACTATAAAGTTTGCTTAAAAGAGAGTATTTGCTACAAAAAAATTCTAAGACACTTTGTAATGTGCAAGGCAGAGAGTAATTCTGCTTGCCAAGTGAAGGAAATATTATCAAGCTGAATAGTTGACTAATTTCTTTATGTTGTATTACTAATCAAGAAACCAATTTGCTTTGTTTTCAAAATCAATACCATTGTGTTCTATCTTGCCTAAAATCAAAAGACAACCACTGTAACATACTTACTAGGTTGTTTTCTTTTTTCTGTTTCAGATGGTTTTTTTTACTTTAGAGATCATTGTTGCAATTTTTGGGCAAAAATACTCATTTTATTGATTAGGAAAATGCATGAAGCAAAAGATATATTGGAAAGTTTCAAATTAAAAGGCAAAATTTTTGAGAAGGTTGAAAAAGACTATTCCACAAATATTAACAAACTGTACTATAAAATTATTATTAGGAATTCATCATCAAGTGCTGAGAATTAAGGATGGTAGAACTAAGGGGTTGAAACAACCTTTGATTGCCCACCTTACGTGTGCACTGTAAGATAGGTTTTAATTACATGATCATGCACTACATTTTCCAGAGAAAAACTGTCTCCCTCTGTACGCAGAATGATGATGCTTACCTAATGACCAGCTATTTAGAATCTTTTCCATCCTAACATTTAGTGAATGACCCCCTGGTGTATTTACAGCAAATTATTCAAGAGCAACTCTGCTAAGGAAATGATTGCTTCTCTCATTAACTTTCCTGAAATTAAGATTAATATTGTATCTGGAACAAGAAATATATATCCTCTGGAAAAAGACACTAGATCTTGCTGATGTCTTTGTTAATAATTTCAACAGCTTCTAGTCAATTAGTGAGGTAGTTTCTAGTTAGATTATATATAGCTTAATTTCTCTAATTTCAACACAGATATATTTTAGAGTTTTAATTATTATTTGATTTTAATTATTTTATTTAATTATTATTTTATTTTATCTTAAAAATATTTCTTAGAGTTTTGCTAGATACAAAAAGCTTGTTAGGTTAAAAATATGGATTCCAAATTTTTAGTTTATGATTTGTGCAGATCTGACTAGGTAGAGCCATAGGTTAGACAAACTATATGTGATAACCAGCTACTCTTACAGAGGATTTGAAGTAAGAAAACATATAATCAAGTTTACCAGTAAAAAAATAGCCAAGAAATCATCCATTCCTTATAATGGAATCTTGAGGATGAGTGAACAAGGGAAAATATAACTTGTTCTTCACAAAATAATTCACATCTGATTTATTCTGAATATTAAACCTTAAAAATGAGCACAAACACCAGAATGTGAAAAAGGAAATACCCTGTATTAAGCTGGGTATTATTGTGTGTTGTGACAGGTTCATGTGCAGTTTAACAGAGAGACATGCAAACTGCAATACCCATAAATCTCAGAAGAGACCTTTGGGTCCCCAAATAAGCTTCACTTTCATCTCTTCTCTGTTGAGACATATTCTGGTTGAAAAAAATACATTTGACCTGGAGGCTAAGGATGTTTTTTCGCCACAGAGAAAATTGACCAAGGTGCTTAGATTCATTAAGAATTGTTTGGTTAGAAATGCAGAATGACAATAGAAACTCTGACATATTTACTTTTGTCTCAGATATGAACAATGAATAGCAGGGCTATGATGAGGATAGAACATATAGTGTTTAACTCACAATATACATTTCAGACTCATTGTTACTGTACAGTTTTTTAATACAATATGAAGAAGCTTAGATTTTAAATTCATGAAAACTCAGTGAGGACTCACAAATAATTCAAGACATTGAAAAAAACTGATTTCAAACTTTTAATGTAATCATATAAGCTTAAAAGGTAAATAAAGTAATTCACTCCTCTCTTTCTTCTCTTCCATCCTTTATTCTAAAGAATAATCAGATTTGAAATAATATCCTGTGTATATTTTAATTTTGTCAAATTGAATGAACTACTTATTTGTCTACTTCTAATAAACAGGCCATCTTTTCTTTTTGTCCTCTTTCCACAACCACAGAGAATGAGTCACTGCATTGAAATGAGTAGAGTCGTGTACAAAATTAAGTCTCTCATTGTCTTCAATCATAATGTAATCACTGTGCAATCCTTGTGCATAATAATGCAAGATTAAGAAATGTTGTGTTCTGCTCCAAATGGCTAATTAGCTAAAAGCTTTGGATGAAATGGAATTCATTAAATATTTTTTGTTTCTTCCTTCAGAATATTATGTTTTACATTTGTAATTCAATCTCCCTGTGAATTTTGAGAAACTATTTCAATTTCATTGATTAAAATTATTCTATGAATTGAAAATAAATATTTTAAACAAAATACGTGAATTTATATAAAAGCAATGCATTGCCAAAACCTCTATCATATATGTATATTTAATCATAATCATATATGCATACATAAACACACTTAGACATTCCCTTGTATGTAGTGGTAGTGGTTTAATAATTTCATTAGACATTTATCATTTATCATTTATCATCTGCCCACTACAATCCCAGAGAGGGATATCAACCCTTAAACGTGTGATTTTTTTTTCCATCATGGACTATGACTTAGAATCCAGTACAGAAAGGCACTTCACTGACATACAGTGAGAAATCCATGAAAATGCAGAGCTAAAACACATGGTGTATGAATAGAGCCTGGGAGAAGTTTGTTTATTCAATCTTAAGAAGAGAAGATAAAGGATCTTATTGCTGTACCCATATTGTAAATGGAAAGGTAGACCAGAAATAGACCAAATAATTCTGAAGTGTACAGTAAAAGGGGAAAGACAACAGACATAAGCTACAGGGGAAGACATTCTCATCAGGTGTTAAAAAGCAAATTTTTACCATGAGGATAATTAAGGGTAGAGCAGGTGCCCAGAGGACTGTCATGCTGGATGATACTCAATTCTGACAAAAGATGATTCTGCAGAACTTCTACAATATTTGGGCCTTATTTAAGCAAGGGATTTGACCTTCACATGTCACTCATGACATAAATTATTCATTGACTCTCATAACTAGGTTAATATGAGGAAATACCATTACTAACACTTCTAAGGATAAAATTTCCTTCAACTAATTAACATTATTACAGTTTGACTTGGTTTTTTTTAAATTTTCAACAATCCTAATTTAAATTAGGCACCTAACATGCTTTTCTGTTTCTGTAAACATATTTTATGCAAAATTTTAAAATGTTGTTTAGTTTGTAAAGATTCCACAACTTTGTGAGTAACAAGAAAAATACTATCTTTAAAGCAGTAAAACAAGGTGTTTCCTGTCTGACAGCATTGTTGTTAGCAGCATGAGGCTCCATGCCTTGCTTTGACAACTTAACTTACACAGTGAGGTGATGCTCATATAACATTTTGGCAATTACATTTTGTATGGATCACATAACAACAAAAATTCTCCAAAAGCAAAAGTGATGTCAGCATATTATGAAGAATTTAGAAGATACTTTCGAGGCATTTTAGCTATCCAATTTGAATCAGTACCTATACTGCATCTAATGATCACTAACGTCTTAAAACAATGTCCAGCTTCAAGCACCTGACTGAAAAAGTAAAAATTCTCCTGCAAGTGCTGGGGGGTTTGTACTGATAATTTATGTGCAGGCAAAGTATTGTACATTTTGGCTGCAAGAGCTGAGCTATTTCCTAAATTACTGCAATAAAATCTTTCCAATTTCATTGTTGAATTGCAAGAAATGGATTTCACTATTATATCAGACATGGTTAAAGTGCAGGCATGAAGTATGTTACATTCATTTCTAGCAGATTAGGTTTCTGTTATAGTCTTGACCAGAGACTGTCATAAGCTGTGAACCTCCTCCCACTGAAACTTCAGACCCACCGGGAGGTAAAAACTACCATTATGTTCACCATATTAAACTATTTCTTTATTATAACCGAACACCAATTGTTATTTTAACTGCTCTCTCACTGGTTCCATATACCAACTGAGTTTTTGTTTTAATCTCAGTAAGCCTTCCAAATATCCTGAAGCCAAACCTGGCACCTCTGCATTCATGGACTGTCCACTAGAAAGAAAGCATATGATTGTCAATTAACTTAATACTTTATGTCCTGCTTGTTTTAATAACTTTTTCAGTGGGTAAAGGAATCAGTCTCATGATATGAAATGATATGAAAACAAATCAAAGTACTGTTTTGCTCATTCTTATAAAGATAATCATATCCTCCAGTATCAATCTTTTTTTCTCCTTTATATATTAATTTGTATAGTCATAGTTCAAACACAAGTCTCATTTACAACAGGTGTTTAATGTATATTAGTGAGTATCAAAGAAATAATAATCTTTAATGATCTCTACTGATATACAGATAAGTATTTATAGTCAGTACAATTAGAAAAAAATCAGATATAAAAATTCATCATTTTCAACTTTAGATTGATATGTTCAAAACTCCTCTTTGAAATAAAAATATTTTCTTTTAAATTATAAAATTGTCAGTGCATCTTGCAATAACACCCACTATGTGAAATTTTTAAAAAGTACAAATTGGATTTTGACCCAAAAAACATTTTTCATTAAGAACATGAGGGAAGATTTATATTTTCAGGTACCCAGAACAACTGTATTTCAGATTGATCAATTAGACCAGAAAACCAAAAAGGTCAGTATTTGCATTATAGAAATCATCTTCATAGGCAAAATGCATGCATAGCAGAACCACAACATGACCGACTCCTTGCTGCAGAAATCTGCATAATTGCAGAACTTTTCCAGTCTTTTAGATGCGTTAACCATGATTTTATCAGATTCAAGACTCATTATCCTATATTGAGTAACAAGACTCATAATTTTTTCAAGACTTTCTGCAGACACTTCGAAATATCAGAACCATCAGAACCAACCAATTTTTCTTTCTAGAAAAAGAGCAGTTGAGTAAAATTACAATTCATATCTAGTGAAAGGTACACAATCTTCTTCTTCAGTAAAAGGGTTTGCAGAACAACCCTTGTCTGATATTGTAGTTACTTTGATGTCTCATTACAGACTTTCTGATTTATTCCTTAAAAGTTAACAAAAATATTTGTGATAATTATGTTTCTTGGTGCTAAATAATAATAATAAACCCTTAAAGCTCTTAATAGAAAGAATATTAATTTAGAAAAACTAGACTTTCAGGTGGTTTTAAAGGTGAAATAATGACCTTCATCCCCAAAGCCGTGCAATAAGAAGTCACCCATGCCCACAAGATTCACTTTTGCCAGAGTTTGCCAAGTATTCTCCCCCCCAAAAAGTAAATAAACTAATACCAAATAATACCAACTAATATCTACCAAAGGAGATATTTCACCTCTTTCTGTGTATCTTTCTTGGGACAGTACTGGTTTCATATTTTAAGACTCATAGAAAATGTGATCTTAAATAAGAGAAATGCGACATCCTTCTGATGAATTTCCCTGCTGTAATACTTAAATAATGTAGAAATATTATTTAATAATTTATCTCATCATTCAGTATAACAACTCACTTCCAAGCAAAGAATACTACTTACTTACATCTAAATGCATTGAGAATACTGGAGAATAACAATGGTTATAAGAGAGACTGAATAAAAACTAAGGTGTGAGGCATGGACTGGTCCACAGCATTTGAAGTACTTCCTGCTGCTAGAATAGTTTACAAAAATGGGGATATTAGAGATACTCAAATTGACTACAATACTGAATATCTCACATCTCCATCACCATGCAGAATTCTGGTCCTGACCGGAGTTTCTTTATGTTTAGAGCACCACAAATAATGGTTTTGCATTTGTACAATGGGACTATTGAGGTGTAAACTAATCTCACATAAAAACCAGTACAACAAATCCCTGTCTTGAGACTGGCAGTGAGGAAATTAAGACTTCTGTTATTACTAAGGGAAGGAGAATCTGCTGTTTAGATCACAAACAGAACTGTGGGTGCAGAGATTGCACTGAATGATTGGGGTCAATAAAATAATGAGATACTGTATTTAAAGATTAATCTGTGTCTTTTTGCTTCAAGGCATTTAAAGAATATCTGCCTTCATTGGCACAAGGCAAATATTTTTAAGCATGACTAAATTATGAGAATCAACATTCATTGCTCTAAAATTACATGTCTACTTACTAAGAAGACTATTTCATCTATTATTATTTACACTTCCCTAATGTTGAGAGATCTCATTCAGTTTATAATGTCAGTATCCAGGAACAGTGAAAAGGCTATTATCCTTTTACAAAAAAGTCTAAGGAATAGCAAAGAGTGGCAGCAAAGAGAAAAGTACATGGGAAAATAAGGAATATAGAGACTCAGTGATGATGTGGCCATGCAATGTAAAAGGATGCAGGCAAAATTCTGGCCTGCTTCTACAGTCCCCTATAGCTGAAGCCAAATCACATAAGTGTTTCTAAAACCTTCACAGTAGTCTATATATGATAATGACAACTAGCTGCATGCCCATTTCTCATTTGTATGGTTTCTATATCATGTGATAAAGGGAAGATGTGTCTGATTTTTTCTCTTCATGTAAATTCACCTGCTTCTTTACTCATGAACATTCCTCTAGTACCACTTGGAGTGTATTAGAGGTATAAGTAATTTAAAATAACATGCCCTACAAGTGGAAGAATGGAACCAAGGCATAGGACCTATATACTAAAATGTCACTCAAAAAATACTTATGCGAATACTTTTTCACCTATGAAATTTGGAGCACAAATAGCATGCTGTTTTTATTCTCAGCTGTTGTAGTGACCTACATTAGTTAGTTCAGACTTTTGGACTAAAACGTGCATCTCAAATTTCCAATTAAATGTTAAAGATGTAAATATATGTTGCCTCATGTTTGCATAACATGGAAAATTCTTATGGCATCAAACGTTAATTTTTAATTACATCCTAGTTAAGAAATATTAAGTCTGGCTTTAACAGCAAACCAAATAAACAAACAAAATCCGCTAATCTTCAAATATTTGTATGTTTAAGGAAGGTCTTACTTTTCCTGAGAACTGTGTTAATTGAAACTAGTTGCCAAATGTCAGAAAGAAAATCAGTGGAATGTCACTCTCAGTAAAATCCCAAATTAACAAACTATTCTATTCAATTATATAATATTTCTGTCTTTAATTAAAAATATTAATATTTTAATTTGATGAAACATTAATCATTTTGCCACTACCATGACTATATCTACCCCAGAACTTTTTCAAGTCAATGAACTTTGCTGATCATTATTCAACCTTGCTTCTGTTCTATAATCCAAGTGAGGAGTGACTTTTTAAAGTATACAACGTTTCACTTGCAGAAGTTGTGTTGTCCTGACCTTAAGAAGAAAGAAAAACACAAGATTTGTAGATGCTCATGGTTGAAAGGACCAAAAAA
>WBND01001177.1:171207-183026 GCA_013398595.1 Tychaedon coryphoeus | reverse complement strand
AATCACCAATGTTCTGCCTCCAGTATTATCCCCTGATGGGAAGTGCATGATATTGGGGTTGCATGTGTGCCCAGGCCTTATGGGGATACCTTCTTCTAGGTAAATTTTCTCTACCTTGGAGACAAGTATCTCACTTTATAAACTGATTCATTATCATGCACTGTCCATTCTTTTCAGCCTTTCCAGAAATGGTTTTGAGGTCTTCAGAAGTCTTTGATTGTCCATGCCCACTCATTGGCCTCATTCCTGCATTTGTGCTGTACTTTGCTAGACTTATCTTGTCCTGGAAAGGTGCTGCCCTGCATGTATATGGCCCACATCTCCAGCCATATCCTTTCATTTTTCACAATATGTTGGTATCAACAATCCTTAGCTGTTATTACCAAAAATTCTTGACTGGCTGCACAGCCATGCAAATGTCAGTGTTTGAGACATACACATTAGTCCCCTTCTATGCTTATACAAAAAGCCAGGAGGAAGCAGGTAGGTGATAACTCTCGCCATGTTGCTGATGTTAATTCTTTTGCATGACTTAGAGAGATTTTCATGATTAAGGAGATACCAGAGATCATGCAAGAGGTAGGATCACATGGAATTTATTGACTACATGTGAGGCATTTTGTTGTTGCACATGTACCTCACTGCTGTTTTGCAGTGTTATCCTGTCTTGGTGTCATGTTTCTAAAGGACGATGATGAGTATCAAAAGCCAGAAACCACCAGGTTTCCATAAATAGGAACATAACAGGTGCTATTTCCTTCCCATAGTGTATATACTCTGTTCAATTTTGTTACTGTTTGAAGAGTCCTAAAGTTCCACAGTCAAGGCGGCAGCCTCCACAATTTTCTTGTGAATACTGGAGAAGTTGTTGTTAATTACACAGTTTTTATTGTGTTAATTATACAGAAGCTATTTAGGTGTTTCTGAAGGAAAAAATGTAAGAAAGGAAAGGATAAGTAGAAAGCTGTTTAGTTATAAAAACAATATATATTTCAGAAAAAAAAAATCTTGTGAATGTAACATCTGTCAAAGGTCAAAAATGCCTATTCCTAAAATCAATGCTAAAACTATGATCACAAGCAGTATTACAAGTGTTTAGAGGGCTTTTTCCCCAGCTCTGATCATTACTCCTCTCTGGAGGACCCAATGCATCTTCTAGTGCACTTTAAAAGATAAAAGAGAGAATGATTTATTCTATACAGAGCTGTTAAGTGAGACCCTTTGATTCTAGTTTGAAGCAATCTCAGAGGAAATAGCTTTCTTTTATTTTCTTCCTTGTGTGCAACAATTTTTATAGCTTTCCCAGCTGTGGCTGAGAGGTTGCTTTATGAAACTTTCTGACCCTCTCTGATAATAGTTAAACACTTTGCTGATGTATCTCTGTGGCTGGCCATAGTGGTTGCAGCTCACTGATTTGTCCTGTTTTCTGTCCTGTATTTTAACATATCATTCAGAGCTCATGTATGGCAGCTCCTTTGTGTAACCATGTTGCATTATATATAACCTTTTTATTTTTTTTAAGACAATATTGAATTTTTCTGGTCACAGATATACTCTTTCATCTTGCTTTAGAAACTGCCTTCAAAAATCTCCTTCAAAATAATATATTGTCAATCCACTTCATATATCATTTGTCATAGAACCACTTATTTCATCCTTATTTTGCTTCCTTTCAGTTAGCAACTATCCTTGACGCTCATGGAGGATAATAAATATCTTCATCTTTCCCTTTTCTCCTTGTCCAGCTGACTTTTCCTTGTATGAGTCTCATATTTTGCAGTCTATTTTGTCCAAATCTCTTACAGGTTGCTGTTTTGCTTTGTTTTGCTCTTGTTGTTGCGGATTTTTTTTTGAGACTGTCATTTTCAGTTATTGTCAAACATTTTAGTCTAACACTGATGGAAATTAGAATAGTCTTTCATTTGTAGTACTGTATTGGAGGAAGAATGTGAGAATTGACCTTTAATCTTCACTAGAATATTTATTGGCTCTATTCTCTAAACCTCAAGTCTTTTAAACATCTCAGTAGTTATTTAATTAGAATGTCATAATGTGTGCTTATTCATACATATGTGCTTGTGTGCATGTGTATATCAATTTACACAGATTGGTTTGAGGAGAAATGGAGAAACATTAATACATGGTGACATTTTCAATTGTGTCTTTTACGTGTGAATTTTTTTCCCAAGTGAGAAGCTGAGTCATTTAATACTGGCTAAATGTTACCCATTTCTCTGAAGCAGAAAAACCTATGTTCAGTACCATATAGGAAATTACATCTTCCTTTGCTTGGTTGGTTGAGGTTTTTTTGTTACAAACTACTTCTACAGTAGTTTTTCAGAAAAAAATAATATCTAGGAATATTTGAAATAATAATTAACAGTAAGATATTTTTCCTTCAGTAAAAATACTGATTGTCCTCAAATGTTTGCACATTTCTAAAAGAGGTCTAATTTCTATCATAAGTCATTAACTTCATTTTCAGAGGCGTTGTAAATGTTAACATATTACAGTGTTAGGAATGCAGTATATACAGTATTTGTTACTTATATAAAATTATACTTACGTGTAAGAATATTCTATATTATATCAATGAAACACACACTATATATAAATAATACTTAAAAATGAAGTCATAAAACAAATATATATATATATATAATATAATACAAATATACGTGTTTATATATGTACATGTATGTATATTTATTTGTAATATATAATTTCCTAATACTTATAACTCCTGTCCTGTCAGTAAAACAAAACTTATGATTAGGAGAAACAGATTTTGTGCAGGTGTTTTTGTTCCCATGTATTATATTGGGTACCAATAGTGCTTCCTCTGACTCTTCATCAATGCCTTGCCCTATTCAGACAACTCTCTGTATCCTAAATCCAGCAGCAACTGTGCAGCTTCTCTGACTGCCAGTTTTTCCCTCTCTTTTCCAATGTTAGTTTAGTTAAAGAACTGAATGCTCATTCTGGTGTGGTCCACACAATGCCTAAAGGCATACACATTTTCTTAGCAGTTTGAGTGAATTCCTTAGAAAACTGAAGCAGAGAAGAACACATCTGTGACTGCAAGAAGGAGCAAACATAAGCTACTTGATAGCCATTCTCTTTAAATTTCATATAAATTTAGAAAGAATTTTGAAAATATTTGTAAAGATTTTAATATCTTATAATAAAGTAAGTGAAAGTGGTTCAAAAATGCATGTTTTGTTTTATTGAAAAAGTCCCATAGCACCAAACAGATATCTTGAAAATTAACTGAGAACTAAAACTGCAACATTTTTATGGTTTCTTTTTCTGCTCTAGGTGATGGTTAGGTATAGAAGTAGGCAATTATGTATAAAAGTTCCTAACTTCTTCATACATGTATAGCAGTTACCAGTGTATGTTTTCCACTTTGTAAAACAGGTTTCAGAAGATTGCTCCACCTCGCAAATGACTCACCTCTCAAAGATGTTTTACAAGCAAGAGATTTAATAAATTTAATTTGTTCTCTTTAATAAGTAGAAAAGAACTTTAAGACATGGTAATCAGCAGCTATAAGCAATCACTTGAGGAATAATATTCTCACAGCTTTTTAATCTAGTAGAAGGGAACACAGTAAGACCCACTGCCTGGAAGATGAAACAAGGGGATAAAAATTCAAGTATGGATAAGAATGTTTTCCAATTTATTACTGTAACAGCTTATCTGTGAACCTGCTAGAACCTCCATTGCCTGAGGGTTTAAATTGAGACTAGTTGTCATTAGAAAAGTGCAAGAGTTCAAGTGATGAATGTCTAAAAGGCACGTTACTAGCCTGGTTAACACACGTATCCTACTAATGATCGTATTCCCACACATCCTCAAAAATATATGATATGCAGGAAGACATATAAGGAGAGAAGCTGTTATAATTAAATTAGTTCATATATTTGTCAAATGAATGACAAAATATTTATATGCAAATATGGGAATGCTTGTAAGGTAACTTAATGGTTTGCAAACTTTAAACACACAGGCAAAATATTTATTCTTATTTACTCATCTTCAAAATGTGTAAGTCATTTAAAATATGCATACATTTCTAATACACACAGAACTTGGAGCAAAGCGAGGATGAAAGTTGTATTAATTACTATAAATTTCTTCCACAGTAATACAAAGTTCTTTCAGGAGAACAATGTCTGATGGGAACATACCAGTCTTCTTTCAAAGCAGTACTAGTCTGACATATTTTGTCAGAAAAATCTTGTGGTGAAATATACACCACTTAGAAGTCAGTGACAAAATCAAGGTTTTGAATTTATTACCCAAAGTCTCTCTTGTGACAGAAATGACAAAAATTGAAAAAGCCCCATGCAAGGTCTACATGGAGTTAAATTGTAATGCTACTGCAGCTGTTTCTTCCTTATTATATATGTTTATTTTTCTATAGTGTAATAAACTAATTCTTTGAAAAGCTAAGGAAGGAAAAAGGTGAATCTGTGTATTTTGGTTTTGCTTTTTGATTTCGAGATAATGTCCTTAAAAATAACAGTGTTGTTTTTATTGTTAGGGAACTAGAAGCTGAGTGTGCTTTTCAACAAATTAGTTGAGTATGCATTTAATTTGAAACATTTGTCCTTTATTAATTGTTGGATTATTTGTACATTTTATACAGCTAAATATAGCTAAATATATTTGATTTTAATGGAAAAATATAGACTGATGGAGATTGTTAGAACTGGAGAGGTAGAATATCCAAGTTTTTGGATAGTTGAAATTCTTACTTAAAGTTATTGGTTCCTTGTTTCTCAGTTTGTTAATTTTAAACTGAACACCATTCAAGGTAAATCAGTAGTGTTTTAGCACCATTTTTTGTACTGTAGGACGACCTGGCACCAGTATCTGAAGCTGACAGCCAAAATCTGTGGCTTCAAAGTGTTCCTCTGCCTCCAGAGAATCGGCTGGAACAGAGGAGCAGCTCACAGGGCTGTGGACAGGCTCCTCTGCGGACGCCAGAGAGCTGTGCCGGGAGCTCCGTCTCGCCCGCCTGCCTGTGACACACGTCCCCAGAGCCTCCAGAGACACGTCTCTCAGTTCCACCACTTCAGAGAGGTGGAGTGGAGATGGGGGAGATTTGGTCTAGTCTGTCAATTGCCAAAGAACCGGGCAACTCAGTGCAGAAGGCCAGATGGCTCTATTTCTCACCACCATACTGAGTTTCCTATTTAATTAGAAAATTTCTATTTGAGCAATTCCATATGGAATTCTTACAAACTTACAGTTAAAGCTATGCAGGTGTGCACCAGCTTTGACAGGCTCAGAGCTTAAATCAAACAAGGATGTTGTGATGTGATAAGACAAATTGGGAAAAATAAGCACTAGGAGAATGATAAGGAGCGCAATGTTGCGGAGAACTCTGTAAAATGCTATTTCTTCCTATTTGAAAGCTTAAAGATATATTTAATAATTGTAATTATAAACTAAACCCCAAGTCTGTTTAAAATACATTTTTAAAAAATATGTTCACTTTATTTGAACTCAGTAGGAACAGATAATCAAAGCAATTACAAATCTAGTGTGAACAGGTGGCACTTAACTAGAAACTATAATAACTTTTAATATAAAGACAAAGGGTCTTATCATCTGATTTAAAGATCACAATGAGATTTATCTCTATGATGATGGAATTAATATTAAATTATATAGGCTCATTATTTCAGCTCATGTAATGAAAACTTTTCTTTATTACAAAACTATTAAATGTAGTTCCATTTAATTTGCCAGACTGTTAATGTCTTCCCAGAGGACACTCTAAACAAAGGCTAGGAAATCAAATCAGTTTTATGCTTATAGCTGAGAAATCCCTTTACACAGAGAATTACATTTATGCCTAAGAATTTTAGAATCCCAGCATAATATTTGCAAACTAAAGACATAAAATCCTTTACAAATGCAAAAACAGCTATCAAGATATCAGAGCATCTCAAATGAACTACAGAAATGTTAGGGTCACTTTAAAAGATCGTGAATCTGGAAAACGTATAACCTGTAGTCTGACTCAACATTCTTCAAATCTGCTTTTCAACAGTTTTCATGCCTGACCAATGTGAAGATACATCACACAACCTCATCGAAACAGCTAACCCTCTTTCTTAAAACCAAATTAAAAGGATATTCTGAAGTTCTATCATTTCACTTTTTTTTTTTTCTTTTGCAGACCACCACATCGGGGACTAATGTCCTAAAGAAATTCAAGGCGTAGCCAATCCACATCTGTACCCAACTGTGTGTTTTGACAGCACTGGACATCTGTTCCTTTCTCTGTGCAAAACAGAGGGAGGAAAAAAATAAGTGTCTGCAGTTCAGAAATCAGGTAAAGACATCTACCTGCGCTTTTGCACTCTGAAGGAAATGTGAACAGTAGACTCTTTAAAACTGAATTCTAAAGACAACAAAGAACAACATAGAGTGATGAAAGTTGCATCCCATTATTACAATAAAAGAAAATATTTTTCACCTTAAGCAGATATTTGATGGTATTTTTATTTATGGAGAAACTGCAATTTTTCTAGAGGACATTTCCTTATGGAAATCCATGAGGATTTATTAGTACATGTGCAACTAATTTAATTTTAACTCATATTAATTAATGGAATTTTAAAAAATTTTCAACACTGCATTATGCGAAAGAGTGGGAGAAAATTAAAATACAATTTATTTGGTGGTTTTACATGTGAAATAAAATCAAAGTGTGTTTTTCTTTGTACCATAATTAAATGAAAATATTTAGAACTAAAAAACTGAATCTAAAATTTTTAATGTAAAATAAGAACTAAATTTTACAAGATTTTCCCTAATTTATCATCAAGTACTGTTTACATTATATTAACTACCCTAATAAAAATTCCTAATACATACACTGGTAGTATAATTTAACTGAAAATGAAAATCTTATTTGCCTTCAATTCCTGAATTCTCTTCAGAGAAAATTGTGTTTTGAAAAGTTTATTTTCCCTTCCCTTAAGAATATACTCCTTTGAGAATGCTTGGAGCACTAGTTACTGTTGAATTTACATGCTTGAAATTTGTCTTAAAAATCCATTTTTCCACTGCAATATTTATTTCTAACACATACTATTATTATGGCTACTGGACAGTTCTTTCATATAAAGTTCTGTTCAGAGATTATCAATGGAATATATCCATTGTTTATATCCTGCAGTAGTTTAGCAAGTGATTTGAGAAGGAAAAAATCCTTCTGGCCCAGGAACATTGCGATATTTTGCACTAGGTGCAATATATCTATTGAATAGTCAAAGAGTACATTCTGGAGAAAACAGTTCTAAATGCACCTGTCTTATGGGAATGGATACTAAGGTATTTAGGATTGATTTATTTTGAATATTCTACATAAAAGGAAGATTGAACAATAAATTTATCAGATACATTTGCTTGCTTGAATTAATTTGGAGGCTGCCTCACTTACTTTGTTTAAATGCATGATAAAATGAATACTTGGGAGACAAAAATATGTTTACCACTGCATAAAAATACAAATATGAAGCTTACTGACTCTTTACAGAGAGAACATCAAGCACTTCTTTTCTCTCTTCAGTTTACTAAAAATTTAAAAATTATATGTTGGTGCCTTGACCCATTCTTTTTCTCTCTGAACCTGGAAGAAGAGTGTTCTCTTTTATTTCTCTAATGCATTTCTTTAAATTAACCCAAATGGTTCTGATTTTGTAACTTAGGAGTGGGTTTGTTAAAAATTGTCTTTCCTTAAGACTGGCATAATACTATTTAAAATAATTGCAGAAATAATCTATGCAACACTAATTGTAATATCTGACTTTATTTTCCCCAAGGTGTAAGAAGGAGAGATAGCAGAAAGTGCAAAAATAACATTCTATTGTCAGATCTGAAGTTACTTGGCTTCTGATATTAAACACAACATTCAAATTTCTCTGTGTTTCTCTTTGGCCTGCAGTAGAAAGATTTTGAGAAGGGTGTTTTTTTTATTTCTTTGTGGGGTTTTTTTAATGCTTCAGATATTTTTTAATTTATGACATTAAATGAGACGTGTTTGGTTTTTTTTAATTAGAGAAATTCTCAGTACAACACTGTACACACATCTTTTTATCCTTTCCAGTAAGAAAATATATCAAAACTTAGACAGTATAAACTGTGTGATGAAAAGTTGGGAAAACAATTGTCATTACTTAAAATCACAGTAATTCACTACCAAGAGAATTAATCCACAACACTGAAAATGAAATAGTGAGGACATAGCTAAAAATATTTATGAAAATTTGTTAGATTTTCTTATGGCTTCTTTTAATGACAAAATATTTATTTCACAATTTTGAAATAAAGTACAGCAGATATGATTTATCAAATTGCATAATTGAAATCCAGATGTCTTACATTCATTATAAATTTAATACATTTTTTCTCTACTTGAAGCCTCTGTAATATTACAAAAGTTGACAGCAGGACCTATATGTAAGTTATTGCAACATTGAAACTGAAAACTACAGAAGGAAATCTGAATAGTGTTCTGAGAAGTTACAGTGTTTTTCAGAATTAACAAGGAATGTGGCATATTCTTAGACATAATAATTCTACTTATTCCAATTTAGCATATTTTTAAAAGTAATTAATACCATTCTCTTAATATTTCTTGATATATGTCTGGTAGCATAGTATTTAATTATTTTTTTTCCAGCTATTTCTCTAATATCTTTAAGGTACAACAATATTATAACTGTAATTCATAGTTAACTGAACAGAAATAAATGTCTCACAGAGTTTCTTTCCCTAAAATTAGTGTTCCTTGCATAAAATCCTTTAAGATTCTGAGAGCTCTGCAACATAAAAGCTTTCCTAACAGAGAATTTATTATTTGGAAGACCTTTTTATTGTGCAATGCACTTACCACAGATTTGGTTCATCCCATTTTAGGCTATCATTGGTAATAACATTTGCTTAATAAATTTTGAAAGTAATCAAAAAACAAAAACATAATTAGACAGTAACACAAAAAGCATATCCCCAAAATAGTCTTTTGACAACTCATGTACAGAGTGCTTCACATTATCTCCCTGATTATTAATTTTATACTCAATAATAAAAATGTAGGTCATCATAAGATATTTGCCTGAGGGTAAATTAATTTCTTTTCTGTCTTTTGTGAAAAAGGTTTTGATTCAGCTTTTCCAAACTCCAGAAATCTGAATTAAGAAGCCTTTTTCTTCAGCTTCCTATGAACTGCATTTCTGTTTAACAGGTCCCTAAATTGCTCCAGGTTTCTTGTTTGCTTGTTCCAAACAGAAGCAGAGATCCTGCTAAAACAAGTCAATTTCATATACTAGAGACCTAGAAAAATAACAATAATAATAATAATTTTTAAATACTTATTTGGAAATCTAATTTTAGGTAGGAAATGTTTAAAAGGAAAAATTCTAGACTATATGCTTCTAATAGACAAAAAAGAATAATGGTATTTATTTATGTATTTGAAGATATTACAAGTAAGATATGCAATTAAAATAAATTAAAATATGAGGAAGAAAACTGAGGACAGACCTCATTGCAGTTACAACTTCCTCATGAGGGGAAGAGCAGGGACAGGCACTGATCTCTCCTCTGTGATCACCAGGGACAGGACCGGAGGGAATGGCCTGAAGCTGTGTCAGGGGAGGTTTAGGCTGGGTGTCACAAAGAGGTTCTTCCCCCAGAGGGTGTTTGGGCACTGGAACAGGATCCCCAGGGCAGTGGTCACAGCACCAGCCTGACAGTGTTCAAGAAGCATTTGGACAATGCTCTCAGGCACATGGTGTGACTCTTGGGGATGGTCCTGTGCAGGGCCAGGAGTTGAACTCCATGATCTTTGTGGGTGCCTTTGAACTCAGCATATTCTGTGATTGTATTCAATCTGGTCATCATAATACTTTTCACAGTATTACAGACCACTTCTTTTGTTCATATATGGGATAAATATTGGTATAAAAATACAGAAAATTTGACATTTTTATTCTTTTTAAATCAGAATCTATAGAGACTATGCCCTTAGATGCTTGCTCTGCTACTTCTCACTCACAAGATTCATATTTATTCATGCAATAAAATTGGATTTTAGAATTTACGCCTTGTAATGAATATAGATTTTTCTGTAAAAGACCTCAAACTAGTTATGAGTAGGACCTGGAAAAAATTTATTTTTATATAATGATAGCCGACACTCAACTGCATAGCATAATAGAATTCTAGAAGGATAAAATCATGTAATGATAAAATCATAGAATAGTTTGTGTTGGAAGGGAGCTTTAAAGGTCATCTAGTGCAACACTGCTGTCATGGACAGGGACTAGATCAGGTTGCTCAGAACCTCTTCCTCTGACTTTTACTGTTTCCAGCAATGGGACATCCACTGTCACTCTGGGCAACCTCTTCCAATGTTTCACCACTCGTTTAAGAAAAAAAAAATCTTTATATCTAGCCTGAATCTAACATGTTTTAGTTTAAAATCATTACAAACATTTCTACAGGTCCAGCTAAAAAATTGTCTTCCTTAAAGCCCCCTTTAGATACTGGAAGACTGCTATATGATCTCCTCAGACACTTCTCCAGGCTGAATTACCAAACGTTCAGTGCATGTTTTCACAGGACTTCCTGTGGACCCACTCCAACTGGTCCATGTCTCTTGCCAACAAAAGCAGATGCAAGTTCTTCAAAACCTCCAGTGACTCTTGGAGCTCTGTAAGTGATACTTGACCCTGCAAATATGAGGTTAATGAGAAACGTGACTAAGGATTTCCCAGATCCCAACTTTAACTATTACCATTTGGAAACCAAAAATGCTTCCTCCTGTATTAAGTAGTTTGAGCTATTTTAATCTTTAATGTCGGGTAGTTAAGTAAACTTTTTTGGGAAAAACTGAAAGAGAATAGGTTTAGATTAAATATAAGGAAGAAATTCTTTACTGGGAGGGTGGTGAGGCACAGGAACAGGTTGCCCAGAGAACTTGTGGAGGTGTTTAGCCAGGCTAAAGCCAGACTGGACAGGATCTAAAAAATCTGATCTGGTGAAAGGTGTTCATGGAAGGTGGGTTGTTATATGATGGTTTTTAAGGTCCGTTCCAACCCAACATATTCTATGATTTTATCATTCTATGTTTGTTTTGAGACAGTAATGAAGACAAGGTCAATGAGAAAATAAACTAATTTATTTTGATTGCTTGCTGTCTATTTCTTAAGCTATTTCTGTTCTTAGATGTTCAAAACAACATTATTTTTAGTTCTTTAGGAATTAAGGACTAACATATATATGGAAACATGAAAATGTATGAAACCTTTAATGGGAAGATTGACTGACATGGACTCCACTTATGCCAGCAAAGAGAAGCCAGTTTATTATACAAATTTACCAGTATTTACAGGTTATGAACATACAGAATTTCCCACTCAGACCCTCTTTTTTAATGAGAAAAATAATTTTCCACTTTCATAATCATATGAAAAGCTTTTCAGAACTGTACTTTTCTATATTAACTACATCTTATAAAAGTGAGACCAGTACATTTTTTTGCATGATAAATTAAATTCTCTATTTTGAAGGTAAAGGCTCAATGCCTGTATTAGGCAAGGTAATGGGAAACACAAATGAATTCTTAAACCATCTATCCCCTAAAAGATAAATTATTAAATTATTAAACTCCTGATTGCTGCTCTAGATTTTTTTATTACTTGCTTTAAAGTGATCAAACTGGCACAAATCTTCATTTCAAACCCATTCTACAGTTTTAGAAAGTTCTAGGAAAAGTATCTTACTAGCTAATT
>WBND01001177.1:147594-166420 GCA_013398595.1 Tychaedon coryphoeus | reverse complement strand
AGCTGTTATCCAAGTGCACCCCGCACTGAAATGAAAAGTGCCATTTCATCATAAATCTAAGATGGTATTATAATCTTTTCCCAGAGAGTTAAATTAGTGAAAAGCAGCAAATCCTACAAAAAGCATTACAGAAATTTGAGAAAATTTAGCCACTATTTTAATATCTTCTTGTAGTTTTACATGTTAATAATTCAGTTTAGTTAAATTCTGGGCTGGGAAGTTTTTCCAGTGTTTTACTAAGGTCATGCAGGTGATTTTTGTGTCCTAGAGTCCTTGACTATGTGACTTGAGTCCTAGAGTTCTGTGTCTGTACTGCTGTTTGGACCCTCATTTACTAGCTTTAAGATTATATTCCAATCTGGCCAGAAATGTATTTGGTAACACCAAAGTTGAATTAATATCTGAATGTGTTCTTACACCTAAACATTCTTGCTTTAAATGTGCATCTTCTTTTTAATATACTGTCACGGATTAACTTTGCAGAAGACATACACCATTGGGTCACTCACTCCCCTCCTCCAGCAGAATGGAGATAGAAGGAGAATAAAACCAAGAAAAATTTGGGGTCAAAATAAAACAAAAAAAATCAAACAAACAAGACTTTAACAAGTGAATGGTAAGCAAAAGAAGAAGAATTAAAAACTGAACAAGGGATATAAAAACAATCACTCACAATCTCATTTGGTCAGATTCATGACCAATGAGTTTCCACATAAAAGTAAGTAAGCTCCTGTTCCTTTCGGTGCTGCTCATGACATTATGTATTATGAAATACCTCTTTGGTTATTTCAGGTAATCTGCCCAGTTGTGTGTCCTCCCTGTGCACCCTCTCCCTTCCCAATCTATTCACTGTAGAGTGAGATACCAAGGAGGCCTTGATGCTGCATAAACACTGCTTTGATGAAAAATCTAAAATACATCATCATACAAGCTGCTATGAAGTAAATTAGCCCTAGTCTAACCAGGTCCAGTGCAAATACCTAAATGAACCCTACATTTTAAGACAGGCAACATTGCTTCATTTGCTCAAGGAAATAAAAATAGAGTAAATCTAAAATAATAGAATATAAAAATAAACTTCCTGAACAATAATTTCTAACTTCTCTCTATAGTTTATTTACATACAGTTACTTTTTCACTTTGTTGCAGTAAAGGCCTTTTTGAAGGATGTGATCAGGTCATATTACCTCTCACACAGTCAAGGCCAATATTTTTTCATCTATAACCTGCATATAGTAACAGACAGTCATTTCACTGCTCAGGGTTCTTCATGCAACACATTCTGGTGCTTCCCTTTTCTACAGTAATATACCTTTTGCATATTTTCTTAAGCAGGCATTTCAAAGTAGTGTTCTTTGTATTAAACTTGAAATGAATCTTCAGGACTCATCTTTTTCAAACATTTCAAGTTAATCAATAACTAAAATTCACTCTTCCTTTTTACACCAGATTTATAGCTAAGTAATATTCTACAGTCTTTGAGTCCATAAGCAGGTTTTACTTTTATGTCTAGGTTTAAAAACACAGTGCAAACACTGCCTGCAGTATTTGACTGGATGAGTTTGCCACTCCCAGACATAAAACTGCAGTGCACACTGAGAGAACTAATGACTAAGCAGCTTTATAATAATCTTTATTTTCAACAGCCTATCTTCACCAGGTTTTATTTTAATTGCTTCATTAAAATATTTCAAAGTCCATCTGAGAATCTCATCTGTTCACCCTGAAAACTTCTTTCAGAGGAAACTGATTCACTTCCCCTCTGATTTCCTGTCATGAGAGAGAATTATGTTAATGCAATGAAAAATAATTGATTGCAGAGCTGCAAACTAGTGGGAATTTGTGGAGAACACAGGCTAGGATATCTGAGGGACATGAAATAATAGTGACTGCGGGGATAAACAGAGGCAGGGAATAAAGACAGGGTTCAATATCCATTAGTGGGTTAATCTCAGCAGGTATTTTGTATTTATAAAACTTCTATGTTTGGCAAGGAGAGACAAAATTTAGGGAACTTTAATCAGGAGTACAAAAAGAAATAATTTGCTGCTTGATTTAAAAAAAATGTAATATTTAATTATCCAAATTTATTTGCATTCTGAAAAACCATCTTCCAATCATTAAATGCAATAAATACTGAAATTATTTACAGTGTATTCAAATACAGCTGATTTAGCTAATTTAATAAAATAAGAAACAAATAAAAAGTAGTCCTAATACACTGGGAAGGGTTTCTTTCTGGAAGGAAGAACTGTGTTTTTACAAAGCATTCAGAATCAACTATTACTATTTATGTAAGAGAACAGCAATTGATATGAATTTGTGATGATTTTGAGACAGCTGGTGCCCAGGCAACTCAAAATTAATATTCTAAAATTCCACTCACTTGAAACTTGATTTTGATAAAAAATATACGAGTTTGGATGGTAGAACTTTAAATACAGTAACAAAGAATCCTAGTCAGAAGAAAAATTTCATTCTTGTTTGCAAATCAAATGGCATAATATAAATTTGATATGCCAGATGAATGTTGAATTATTTGAGGGATTACAAAAATCATATCTGGTTTGGAAAAATAATTCTTATTTTTCTGGTTTTCTTTTCTGTCCTATTAATAGAAGTGAGGTTTAAAGTAGTAAATTGCCATGCCTTATTGTTTAATTCACTTAGACTTATCTAATGTGCACATTAAGTTTATTTATGTAATATATTGATATAATTTTTGTTTCCTCCTCCTATCTACATTTTTAGTTTCATTCCCATTGATTCCACAATAACCAAAAATGTCAGTGTTACTCACAAAAGAACTTTTTATTTTAATTAAATAGAAACTTTTGCAAAGATTTGAGTTTGACAGTGTTCTCTGAGAATGGTTGGGCATGTATTTTATTTAATCTGGTTATTAGAGAAGTTCCAGACAGAAGTTCCCCACTGAGGAATTTCTGCCTAAAGAAATTTGCTTTAGAAATATCTTGTTGGGTTTTTTTAATAAGTGTAAAGCTGAGACCTACTGCTCATTATTGACTGCTGTAGCCTCTAGATCTGCTTTAAGGGGTTATTCATGAGTTGGTTTGCTATCTACTCACTTAACTTATGTATATAGTTTCAAACGAACACTGTCATTTGTAGTTCTGTTGTTGTAGTTCTGTCCTCTCTTAAGGTGTCTTAACTGAGCCCTTGCTCAGTTTTCTGTTCTGAAACAAATATGGGAAGTATTCTTTTCCCAAAACTAAACTAATTCAGATTGACCCACTGCAAGTTCATAAGTTTCTTTATACTTAATGCAGATCTAGTTAAGGAAAAGGGAAAAAAAGAACAACAAAAAACAATCTTAACAAATAAACAAACACAAATGAAACAAAAAACACACCAAAAAAACCCACACACAGCTACCCTAACCAAGCAACCAAATCTTTCATTCTGAGGTTCCAAACCTGTGTTCAATCAATTTATTCTTTAATAACTAAATATCTGTAGGAACAATAACTATCACCCAGGCAACTTAAATTTCCATTTATGTTATTTCTTGCTTTTTTTTTCACTAGCCCTACAGGATTTGCATGATGTGACTACAGATAGATTGTTTATAGCTTGATAATTCAATGCATTTTTGGGAAACAAAACTATGTTTCTCTCTTCTTATACTTGAGGTCACATCTGATCTTTTACTGTCAGGAGACATCTGAGATGACTGACCCGTTTCATGCATGGGGACAGGAGTATTGTTTCCATCTCACATTTCAGCAGCCACTACATGTGATGACTGTGGTGTCCTGCGTGTGCCCATCCCTGTACAAGTGGTGAGCATAAAGACCCCTCACTTTGTGAGTTGCAGTGGCAACAGGAATGGGAATGTCTCTAAGGAACTTTATGAACCTGATCTGGAAAGAGATGAAAGACCAGAATTTCACATTCTTCAAAGGCTACATGATGAAAAATTGGGTCTTGGTCATCTAAATGATGACCATCTTGGAATTTATGTTGCTTAATGTGGCATGTAAGTCATATAAGAGGCACCCAATTTTCATTTCATGTGGCTTAGAATGGAAAAGACATCTATGCTATTTAGTTTATGTTGCACTGCTAAATTTTAATGTTAAGGGAGAGATACACGATTGAATCAAAGCAAATGGATGCATGTTTTTTAATTTACTTTGAGAGTATTTTAACTGTTATTCTAATGTTATCAGTAAATTTGTGAAATACACATTTCACAATATTTTTCTCCCTGAAACATCAGATATTTGCTAATATCCTTCCCTCTCTAAAATTAGCTCTCTTATTATATCACCTACATCTTTGATGAGAAAAATATTTTTAACTGAGTGTTAATTGTGATAAATTTATTCATTGATGCTGCTATAATTTATATTCAATGCACCTGTTAAAATGGCAGCATTCAAATATAGCTTTTTATTCATTTGCTTTATTTAAGTCAATAAAATTATATTTTTCTAATCAGTAATCATATTTCTTATTTATAACATTCTTAGTGAGAATAATATGATTTTTTTCAGTATAAAAATAGTCACAACACCACCAAGAGATACAAATTTGCAAATGTAGAAAAACAGATTAAATATACACCAGTTGTAGATAGGCTGCAAACAACTCTTGTTTATGATCAGTATGGAAATAGTAAAATCTTAAAAAAAAAAGAACCAAACATTGATTTTAAGTGGATTTTATATGGATGAAATATGGATTATCCTTGTTCCTTCATGCAATAACATTTCACCACATTTATAATCTTATTACCTAGATTATCTCGGATAATAGCTCAGATACTCAGATTTGTTTCAACATGTGCAATGAGCGTGGCACTGGTTGTGAGAAACAGTTTATTTTTAAAATTACTCCTTGTTACTCTTTAGGGCCACAGCACAGTTATACACAGAGAATCCACATAGAGCTGAAAGGGAATGAGATCTGCTAACATATGCACACTTTTTCCTAAGCAACTTCACAAAAACAAACCTGGGGTTCACATGGGTTTTGGGGATGACCAAGGTTTCATTCAATCATGATTCTGCTTACCAATTAGACAGAGGTGTGCAACCCTAAAATACTAAATTATTCCGAAAATTCCTGATATGCAAAGGTGCGGACTTTTTCCAAGTGCTTTGAGTAGTTCTGATTTTGGGGACATGAGGAAATCTTTAAAGGGTTTTTGCTTATCCCTACTCTTCACTGCTAGGAGAGAAGATGAAAACACATGAGCAAATGACTGACTAGGCTTCTCCCTGTCTATGGCATTACAACCAGAAGCCAAAACAGTGTTTGGAGTGGATAAGTAGGAGGAGATACTTCCGTTTAAACCCAGTAGGTGGGAATTTAGATGACTTTTCTCTCCATGCCTGAGAGAGGGACAGGAGCAGGGTTACATCCTCAGAGTTACAGATTCCTTTTCACAAAGTGATAAGTAGTGGTCAAGAGTCTCAATACAGAGAACAGAACCTATGCACTGTCTGGTCCTCAAACAATGACAATAAAAAAGAAATAAAGATTGATTGTTGGTTGGGTGCTTGGTGGTTTGATTTGTGGTTTTTGGTTTTTTCATTTGAACTAAATAATTGCCCTTGATTTGCTATAATTTTTACCTTCATACTATTAATTATTTTCAAATTTTAGGGTGACTTCTTAAAAGTCATAAAAGCAACAGCAACATCCAAATGGATTCTATGAAGTTTTGCAGATTAAGAGCATGTTCATCATACAAATAGAAGAGAATTATGACAATGGCAAAATGTCTTTCAAATCAGCAATTTTGCTCTAGTAACATAACTGAACTACTGAGCAAATACCATAGAGTCATTTTAACATCATTATCTGAATGATTCCTTAAAATTTTAATGATTCAGTAGGTACCATCCTGAATGATTCACTAAGTTAAAAACAGTCAACATTTAAGACAAATCTACTTTATATAGGACACTTATTGGAGTTTATAAATTGATCCTGTAAAAGCTAATGATCTCTTACATCTCTCACCCTTCTTGATATCTTTCTCAAAATTCACTCACTAAAAGTGTTAGAAAGTCTGAAGTAAAGACACAGCTCTGCTGAGCTTGGCTAGACATGCGTTGAAGTGCATCATAACTAAATTAACAGTCAATATTTAAACTTAGTTTTACACATATTCCCGGAAAGATCTTAAAGATAGTTGATATTCAGATACAACCAGCAGAGAGGTCCCAGACAGAACCTGGATAGGACCTCCCATACTGTGTTGTTGACCACCACTAGTCATAGCAGGGAAGCACATAGAGACTTCAGCCGTCAAAATCTGACACTTGGCAATCTCTGAACTCAGAATCAAATCAAGAAAGCAGAATTTTATATTACTTTATCAGGTCTACTCTTTAATCATCTGCCAACAGTCACAACTTTCAAGCAAATATGGATAAATATCCAAAAAATTAAATTGAATTAATAATTCCTCTAATAAAAACAACTTTAAGAGTTTATTGCTTCTTTATGTAATACAGAAGAGAAAATGATTATGATAAAAGATATAATGCATTCTGGTCTGAAGTTAGCAGAAGCAATGTCAGGGAGGAAACTAACAGTTTGAGTGTGTCATACAAACTAGTATTATCTCAATTATCACAATGCACATAATTAAGTATTGACAATAGCTTCTCTGACCAAGCTGGAAGAAATTACAGCTTTTCTTTTTTGAAACCCAAATGCCTATGTTTTTCAACTCTAGGAAACTTTAAGAATTATCCATTAGAACAATTTTAAATCCCTTACAAGCATACAACCCCAAAAGAGAAAATTATTTGAAAATTTTTTTTAATTTTTCGTCTTACATCTCTGATTCTACAGTAACAGAGCTCTCCAGAAGCACACCGAAAGTAAATTATCACATTTTCTGCTCTTTGAAATTTGGCCCCAAATGTACAACAGCAATGATTTTACCAGAATAAAAGTTTTCTGAATTTATATTTGTAGTCACATCTTGAGTCTTTGCAGAAGGTCGTCATGAAAGTTAACATAATGAATACTTAACAAACTACTGCAGCCCTTTGATGTATTTTAAGACAATCATCATTAACACAAGTCGAGACCAATTCATGTCAGCTATTCATAATGAGTCCGTGGCCAGAAGATTCTCCTGCAAATAATATTTGCCTGCACACAGGAAACAAAAAAAGAACCTATTCATTTGCTAAAATACAGCAACATGTGGATAAAGGAACTTAAACACACAAAAAAAGCTAGATAAGTTTCTGGTATATAACCAATCTTTCATCATCAGACAAAAAAGTAGTAGTATATGAAACCCACTGAAATTATCAAAGTGTTAAAAAATATAATATCTTTCCTGTAGGAATTATGAAGTTTTATAAGAATCAAGCCCCTGAAATATTGAAAATATGAAAGGCAAATTCCACTTTCCTTAGCACATCTCATTTCTAGCATCGTCACTTATGATGATAGTGATCCTTATCAGTTTCCTACTGTATAAAACCAGGATGGTGAAAAAGATGGTTTGAGAGGAACTTCAAAGTGATACATAAATTTTACCTCAGAAAAAAAAAATTAGGAAGACTAATAATATTCTCTCTATTTCATAAAGAATAAAACACTCAAGAGTAACAATACATTTTACTGGTTTTCCCGTTCAAATGCTGAAAATTCTTGTAAGCCACAATAACAAAATTTCTTGTGTGAAGGATGCCAAAAAAAGATGAAAAATACTGAAAGGCACAATGGAAAATTATTGTAGCAGTAAAAAATACAGAAGTTATTCCTGTATTATTTACCAGCGCACATCTGTATAAAAGCCCTTGAATTTCAAGAACAGGGATTGAAGAGCAGCAGGGAAGCAATTCTCCATGTTGCTCCTCCGGAGAAGGCTTCTTGGTATTTAGTTTTTCATCTAAAGGAAGCAAATTAGAAACTTGTCCAGTTTCCAGACTGCATTAAAACAGCTGGATATCACCATGAGGATATCACCAGTTATGGAAATGCTTGTAAGGAAACAATCTTTCCTCCTATAGTCAAGGAGTAACAAATTAATTTTTGAAGTGATTTTGAAGGCCCCTAAAGAAGAAAAAAACCAGAATAAACCCTTGTAAAACTGGGTTAAAATAGTTTCACTCTTGTGCTCTTGTATCGTATGGACTTGGAACACCAAGCCTCAGTACACACAATTAAATATGCATACACTGGGCAGCAGTACTCTCATAAAGCCATACAGAAGCATGTATGCATGCATAAAGACAAACACAGACACACACAAGAACCTTTTTCATCATTAATTTATGAATAAAAATTGTTGTTTTTACTCTGCTAAGCTATTGAAGTAGCAGTGTATTTTGAAAACAATTTTTTCACATAGGTAGGTAAACAAACAAATAAACCCTTTTCAAATGTGAAATGGAAATGTAAAGTCTCCATTTTATTTTAACAATAAAAAGAATCATAATATCTCTTCCAGTATTTTTTTTTCCAAGATGTGGCAAGTAATAATTCCACTGATATTTTTTTTAAACCAGTGTGGGAATCTAGGACTTTCTTTTAAAATTTAATTTAGCTTTTTTTTTAATTTAAAAAATCATTATCTGATACTTTGTCATGGATTTTAAACATCCATTTGTATTCTGATGTCCATTAAAGCTGATAACGGCAAAATGTTGGTGCCAGAACAGACGAAGGTAGAATACTAAAAACCCCAAAAGTCTTGCATTTTTAAGTGTCTTTTGTTCTTCTGAAAAAACAAGTGAAAGAAAGAGAAGGAAAGAGTGGGCAGCCTTTTAAGGCTAGGACAAATCAATTACTGTCTCTCACTGTGTAGAATCACTGTAGAACAAAGTTCAAACAACGATATGTTGTAAAATGTAGGGCCAGAAAGAACCTTTCAGAACAATTTTCAATCCAAGGCTTTTTTCCTCTGCCAACCAACAAAAATCACACTTTCAGGAATAAATTAAGAGATCAAGAAGCCAAGATGAATGATCAGATACAGTACATACTCATTGCAATATAGCATGAGGGAGCCTATAAAAATCCAGTGGAAAATTTGCACTAAAATATGATAAAGGTAATTTGAAATTAAATATTTAATTTTGAAATATTTTTAATAGAAATTATCCTGTCATCTACATTACCCTGCAGGAAAAAACCCTTAATTTTGACACAGCATCCTGTCTTTAGAAAAGTTTTTCATCCAATTCTTATTACATACAAATATATTAAAGGTAATCCAATGCATTCTAAATTATTGAGTCAGAGCTAGATACCACAAAGTTCAGGTAACTCTTGAAAACTACACTCAAACTAAAAGAGCAAATATTTTTCTTTTTTTTTGTTTTTGCTGTAGGGATGAATGTACTTACCCAATATATTACCAGGAATAATGGAGTAAGTGCAGTCGTAACCTTGACATGCTTTCTTGAGATGCTGCAAGTGCCAGGTGAAATCATTATGGATTGACAACACTTTTATGTTTTAAAAAAGTAAACAACTCTTCATGAGATTACAAGAAAAAGTAGGGTGATGTGAAATTTTGCTTTTAAAAGCAAATTATTCTTGCATTGTATCTGTACCCTTCCAGTCTTGAATATCTGAATTGTTGAAGATGAAAAAGCATATGGATTATGTTCCCAAAAACTTTGAGAGAATTAGAGAGAGAATATTGATCAGAAAATCAATCAGAAGGGCTTTATTTCTTTCAAAAATATTTGTGCTGGTGAAGGTAAATCTCTTCTTCCCCAGTTAGTGCTGAACAGAGTAAAGGAGAAGAGCATTAAAATAATAAGCAATACTTAATCAGTTTTTGTTAGAGCAGAAAGTACTACTCAAACATGGGACTTTCAAAACCTTCTTTAATTCAACTGTATTACTAGAGTGATATCACACTCATTGGGTAACACTGCCCAATTTTATCTCTCTACACTATGAATTCCACCAAATCTCATAGCAGCATCATGTCACTGACATGATGTTATGTTTTCTGTCTTTGTCCAGGATGTTAGTGTTTTAAAGCTATTAATGCACCTGCAAATGCCTTTCTCATACCTTAAAAGAGCAATTGCTAGTTGTTTCAAGAATCTAATTCCATATTAAATTGAAATGCGATTTTTCAGTCTGTTACTCTACAGTCCTTTTTTCTACCGAGGCATTTATGAGTGGATTTAGTTTTTTTCATGCTATCTGTTCTACTGTTTTAAACATTAGAATTTTTATTGCTTTTGTTAGGCTGTTTTAGTTCAAAAATCATGAGAGATATTTAAACTTCATTTTCAGAGTTCCAGTATTAGTTTACAGTTAGAGTTTAGGAAAAAAAAAAGAAAAAGGGATTAAAATTCTTGGTTAATGGTACTTTTTTATCTAGCTGATTTATTGTTGTCTGCTTTTTTGGTTTGACGATTTTTTTTTTACAGTAGCTTAAAGCTATCAAGATTACTTGGCTTAGGAAGGCTGAGCTTATGTGCTAAATTTCAAACTGAATTTTATGGTGGTGAAAATCCTAATTTTAAGTTTTTCACTTTTATGTCTGGTTAAAATCTCACCAAAGCAAATGGAGACATGGGGCAAGAACTAAATGCCTTGATGACCCAAATTTTTATATCCCTCTCTTCCTCTGTTCCTTCACAGAACTCTGCAGTTAAACAGACTTTAACTGCTCTTAAACAACTTTTTTCAGACAGGGCGTGCAAAAATTATAAAGTATACCCACTATTTTCAGGAGTGGGTAACAATTGTAGCTTCCAATATGTATCAGCACTGACTGCACTTTATAAGCACCTATGAAATAATCTAAAGACTTCCCCTTATTTTTGTCCATTGTTTTTCACGCGTTTTCATTTTTAACTGTACTTTCCTCAGTCTCAGTTTCCATCTTATTCCGACTATTATTCCAGCACAGTCATAGGCTGCTAGACTGGAACAAAGCGCTGTGTGATGCATAACAAAAGAGGAAATCACAGAAGGAAATTTGGCTAAATCAAATGTGATGGATCTTAATCTTCCAAGCAGTTCAAGTTCTGGAACATCAACCATGTTACTCAGTGAGACAGAATGAAAAAACTGATATTATAATCATACTTTTCCTTCTTTTAGGTAGGAAAACAATGGGTAACTGGCAAAGGGGAAAATGAAGGCATCCTTGAAAATAACAGCTTGGTGTCAACATTAGATGTGACTTATCGTTCAGAAAAGTAGAAACACCAATAAAAATTATTCCTATTTTCAAAATAAACCTTTCAGATTACTGCAGGAAGATGCCATCTTCTCTCATTTGAGCAAAGTTAAAAAGGTGATGCCTGTTATTTTATTGTGTTCCTGACAGAACTCTGCATTTGCAGACACAGGTAGGAAAATAAAAAATATAAGAGAAGTAAGAGTGATAAAATAAATAAGGAATAAGCTGTGTTTGGGAAGGTCAAATGAACCACACTGAAATATTATGCATCAGATCAAGCCAGTACAAAACATTTTAAAATTTTACAGACTATAAAACTATTAACAAACCAAAACCCATTGGAAAGATATTGTACAATTATCAGTTTATATAACCAATGAATATCAGGCCAGAAGACAGCTATGTAGTCCAAAAAGCAGAAAAACAGCCAGACTAGAGATATTTTAGATGTGTGATAACAGTGCTAGATACTCAGCAGGCAGAACAGGGAAAGTTTGTATGCTGTTTGGAGCATCAGCAATGTGGACTTAGAAAATGATCTTATCACCTTTACTACACACTAAGTTATTTTATGCATGCACATAGTACTGAAGAAGCAGGAAGTTTCCTGAAGGGAGGAAAGATCAACTGATCAATAAGTATGTCTCAGACTGACTTCAGAACGGCTCTGACAGACTGATTAAAACACACTGCTATCCAGACACAGTTACCCAGAAGGACAGTAGCCTGAAAATGAACCTTTGAAGATAGGATAAAAAGGCTGTGGAAATGTAAGCAGAAGGGATTATCCAGGAGGTGGAAGAAAAAAAATCTGTTTGTCATGCTGATTAAACTTGCAGCAATACATATGATTCCAAATCCATAAAAAAGGCAATAAAGCAAGAACACATGAATGAATAATATAATATGCACAATTGACATCAAAGTTCATTGTTACTCCACTATCAATGAAATGCACCGTGAAGCTACCTCTTCATGCTGCACAGCAGGTATTGTTTTGGAACCACTATCAAGGGCAGCAGATTCAAGGATCGTTGCTTTAATGCATCACAAATTGTGTTACAACTTGCAAGTGAAAATAGCTCCTCTTTGCTTCCACTGTATTCTACAATAGACTGAGGAAGGCAGAACCAGAGAACGCCTAGCGAATTTTAAGCATATTCCAACAGTTAATTTCCAAGATACTACAGATTATTTACGTGTCTCACTGCCACTTTCTCCGTAGTTATCATGTTGTTTCAGTGAACCTTAGTTTCTACTCATGTTCTAATCACCATTTACAATCAAGAAAATATGAAGAAAGATGTAAAAGTTCCCTTTCTTCTGCTGCTATGGATGATAACATCAAGATAATTTTTCATGTAGTTGAAAATAATGTAATCTGTGCTTTTATATTTAATACTGAAGCTCTCAATTATAGGCAGAGAGAATTTCTTAAGGAACTTTCAATATGAACATAATACTTTGTGTGAGACATACTACAAAAAAAGCAATTGAAAGTAGAATAACTAATTACCCTTTTGCCTTTTCTTATAGTTTCTGTTACCCATATGTATTATATGGTCTCATAAATACCATGTTCATATGTATGGCACTTTTTAAATAAATTCAGGAAGCTGTGCTTCACTTACCTCAAATATTCATCAGATAGCACCACAGATGCAATTAAAAATAATCTTATTACACATTCACCCAAATTCTACCAACATGACTTCATTTTAAGGTGCTGAAGGACAGAAAAAAGGACCTTAATAAGTTTTTAATAAAAAACTTACATTGGAATTATCTGGCAAAAGTTTCATACATTTAATTTTTCCTGTATTTTTTTTTATCACAGAAATAAATTAGTACATTAGTTAGAGAAAAGAAAGAAAAAAAGAAAACAAAAACAAACCCACAAAACCCAAAAATCACCACCACCACCAACAAAAAAAACCAAAGCAACAGCAAAAAACCACCACAAAAACAGAAGTAAGATCCCATCGAAAGACTGATAAATAAATAAAACTTCTTTCAGACCCACTCTAGTAATAAGGCTTTTATTCTGGTCAATTCTCCACTGTAAATCCTAGCTGGAGCTATTTATACCTTCCTTAACATAAAAAAAAAAAAAGTAAATAAAGTCCTGTTGAAAAAAAGATTCAAGATACAGCTAGTCTGGGAAAGGGATATGGTGCAGAGTTGTTTATTGATAAATATGTCAGGGAATCGAGGTCAGCACAGCTGTATCCAAGTGGTGCTATATTCCCTCATGAACGTTACTGGTTCTGCACTGATTTCCACTTCTGGGCCAGTATGCCTTGACTTTGTTGTACTTCAAGTGTTCTTTTGAGTAACATGGACATCATCCAGGCAATTCCCAGCCAGGAATTTAAGAGAAAAAAAAATTTAAAGCAGCCTTACAAAAACGTTAATGGGTTTCACACTTCTACCTACTTTTGAGCATGCCAGAGGCAGCAGCAGTTTACTCAATGCTTGAAAGCAGTGCTTGATAAAGCACTTTATAACAAAACTATAGTATAAAAATATTCATATAAGGGCTCAGATTAACCTATTAAAGACAGGAAGAATACTTTAATATGTGGATTAGAAGTACTGTAGAAGGAATAAATATCAATATTGGAAATATACAGCACTTTCAGTTGAAACCATTGAAAAATTAACTCACCCAACATAATAAACAGACTTTTCCAGTAAATTTCCTGTGACAGCTGTTCAAAGGAATGGTTGTTATTTTCTTTGCAAAAGAAAGAAGGAAGACTTATTATAACATGTAGAAAATGTTCTAGTGAAAACACACACAAGAAGATCAGACTTGTTTACAGTTCTTGACAGAATTTCATCTCATCTGAAAAGAATCCTTTCATCATCAAGAGCTCTCAATATTATGTTTGAAGCACTCAATAGAAAAATTTACAAAAGGTGAAATATGTGTATAGTTGTATGAAAATCAGAGAGATTTGGTATTGATGATCAAAGAAATTAAATAAAAAATGGAGGTAAAATAATACTTAATGGTGCGCTTTATATACTGCTATACTAAAAATTAATTCTAGAACATATTTATTTTTTATAAGATTAATGACAGTGTATCTCAATAATATCTGATGAACCCTTGACTTTATCAATTCTGATTTATCTAAGGAATTCAGTAGAGTTTATGTCAATTTTTTTCTCTATATGCATCTATGTCACTCTTTTTCTCATTCTCAGTAAAAACAAACCGGGTCAAATCTAGCCATACACTAGAGCAGTGTAGAGTGTCCATACACAGAAATACTTGAACTTGCTTCTTTTGCACCTGAGCAAGTCAATAATAACCAAATGTTGGGAAGTGCTCATACCCAGTTCTGATGACCATTCAAACTGATCTCAGTAACTAGTTCTTATTCCTTTTACAGAATATCTTTAATTTATTGAAGAATAATTAAATTCTCTGGGATGGCAGAGGAAATCTGTGCTTAAATATTAATTAAGAAGACACCACCACTGTTGTTATATTTGTTTATATTTGTGTTTTTAAATATAAATGTGTATCTGTGGGAGGTGGTAGTTGTTTTTTTGTTTTACCTGTATAAATACAATTATGGTAGTCTTAGCTGTACACACAAAGTCACACACACATACCAATTAGGGGCGAAAACAATTCAACTTTGGGAAAAAAGTTTTATTGTCTTTTAAGACAGATTTGAGTAGCAGAAAGCAAAAAGACAAGTGTTATAACACCCTTCCTCTCTCCCAGGCTCACCATCATTCTGTCACTCCAAGCACTACTACCTCCCCACCTTTATGGCACTATACTCCTCACATTTTTCCTCTGCCCCGGTGAGGGCTCTCCATGGTCTGCAGTTCTTTTAGGAATACCTCACTGCAGCAGCATGAGTGCTCCATAGGCTGCAGTCTGGAGATTTACTACACCGTGAAACACTTCTTCCTGCTCTGGCCGTAGTGTTTCCTCTGCTCTTTAACACAGTTTTTGTTCCCTCCTCTTTCCACCATAGAGTGCTCTCTCTCCTTTTCAAAACATGTTTTCCTGAAGTCTCCACTAGCTTTGCTGATGGTCTCATCTTCAGGGAAGCAGCTTTGTCCTACACGTGGCAATCCCTGTCCTCTTCCCACAGATGCCACCCTGGCAGCTGCCCCTGCTCCGGTTACTGTCACCTCTCCCTGGATATCCAAACAGATACAATCAGTTGCTTTTACTATAATGTTGCAAATTATTGTCTCCCTGGAAGTATAAGTCTCATACTAAATGTCTGCAATTTTGGCAGCTAACGTCAGCCCCTCAGGAAACCAGAGTTTTTGAAGCTTGATCAAGACAAAGGCACAATAATATTTCAATTGAGGCTGAGGAGAAAAAATAATTTTACATTTGTAATTCTGCAGATGAAATAAAACTGCTTTTATGCTACAATATGCATTAAGATGTTCAAGATTCTGCCACTGATGTTCCTAAGCACTAAGTTTACAAAAAATTTTAATAACTTTAGAAAAACTATGAAGTTAAAAGTAGATTGAACTATCTATTTGTTCAATGGTTAAATCTAATTTTACAGGTAAGTGAGCTACCTGGTACCAAACTCTGCAAGGAGTAGCTATGGGTGTTTATATAGTAACAAAAAGCCCCACAAGCACAAAAGTAGTGAAAAACATCTGTTAATGATACACCCTTCAACTCGGAAGTAAAAGTGTTTTACAAAAAGGTCTCCATAGTTTCTCCTCTAGTTTTTACAAGATTTTGGCCTGGAGCTATTGCCATATATATTACAAGATTTTGATCTGGTTTTCTTTGGAGATACAGCCATGCTAGAAGCTAGTGCATGATCTCAAATTTTCTAGGATTGCACAGCAGTAAACTTTGACCAACACTGACACATTAAGAATCAACATCCCTACCATTCTACCATTAATTTTAGTGCAATATTTAATTTAATTTATTTGATAAATGCATTGTGGTTATCATATGGCACAAAGTGAATGTTAGGTGGGACAACAGGAGAGTAAAGAAGAGATTCTGGAATAGGAAATCTCCTTTTCTACTGAATTGCAGAAATAATATTGAAAACATATAACTAGTGTTTTGGTTCACAGCTGGGACCAATAAAAGCCTGTGAAGAATTTCTCTAAATTATACTATCCTGTGGGGTGCCAAGAATATGTTGTTTCTCATTTAAAATGAATAGTACCCCCTACTAACTTATTCCTAATCAGGCAAACAACAAAGGAATTAAGTAGGCCATTTCCATACATATGACTGTTTCTTTTATGAAATGTAGTTCACCAGAATTTCAGAGCTAATTGATTTAGAGGAGTTCATGTTTGTATATTTTTTTCAAACTTGTAACGAATTCCAGTGTTTCTGTTTTAAGCAATTCCATTCCTTATTGCAGCACTTAAAAATTACAATATTGTGTTCTCAATGTGTGTTCTATTAGCATTGCAAAGCAATGGGTTTTGCCTATAAAAGAAGACAAAGTGTTTTGTCAGATTCACAGTTAATAGCACATATGCCACAGATATTTTTCATGACATAGGATCTATGTCACAATTTTCTGCAGAATCCGTTGTTCTCATCTTCTACTTCAAAATTTGTGTAAGTATTTCTAAACTCAGAATATTTGCTTTAAATCTAGTATAGTGCACCAAAAATTAAAACAGGATCTTAAAGTTGCTTCAAGGCTTTGTTCATGAAAACGTCACTCGATTGTTGCTGGTTTTTCGTCTCATACAAATTTAATCATTCAAATTAAATGTGTTCTAAAACAGTACGTAGAGCAAATGTTTTGTTGTTTTCAACCTAATATCTAGAAGGTAACCATCTTTCTTAAGAACTCATTATTTCCCCCGCCTGCTAAGGACATATGACAGCACATTCATTTAATTCCATCTGAAATACTGAGAAAACTCAGAAAAAAAAATAAAATCCCCCCATTTCTCCTTATATTTTATAATCTTGTTTAGGTTCAAAGGTGTCAAAATCACCATAGGATTCTTTCCCTCCCTTCCCATTACATAATAATTTCCTCAAGAATACCAAGGAGAAATTATCAGGGACTTTTATAGACCAATTATTCTTTATCAGGGTATTTATGGCATGTATTAGATGGGATAAAGACTGTGTTGCTCACCTTGTTCAAGAATGGTAATGATTACAATTAAAATGAATCCTTAACACTCACACTTATTCAAGTTATGCCACAGATCCCAGGTGTGCATCTGAATGCTTTAAACAGTATATACAAAATATATAAGTGGGCACTAAAAATATTTTACTACTGTTTTAGCAATTTCATTGATATGCCTATGGCTGAAGGTGATTATGAATGGCAAACATGAGTTCTGCTATTTGTCATTTTAAAACAATCCTTGTACAAAATCTAAACTAAGCTGCAGGGATTTCTAATTATACAAGGTTGAGCTGCAGGTATTGTGATGCTTCACTAGCCACTTCATTCAAAACTAACTGATACAAGGATGGATTATGATTAGGAAGCAGTAGTTCTTAAAAACAATTGGCTGTTCTGGGAAACACTGGAACAGTTCAAGCTGCCCCACTTCACAGCGGAGCAGGTACCAGCCGTAAATCATGTAACTGCAGCAACAATAGAAACAGGATAACAAAACAGGGGTATTTAGAGTATTTTATTTCATTCCAGGTTTCACTTCTGTCCCCCTATTGGTCCCAGAATAGTGACTATATAATTATGCATGTTGCTCTTTGATATAAAAAAAATTAAAATCAAGGAAAATTTAACCAATTTTGTGGTATAAAATCTCTCAAGTGGACTTCTGTCCAATTCTGTTTACTGTGCAAACAAATAGATAAATCTGACATCTTGACAGAGGTACAGAGACATTCTCAAAATAGGTTTAAGTGCAACAATTATTCAGCATATTACAGTAATGTTATCTAAAGCTAAATATTTAATTAAAGCCTTTAATGGTATCTTTACCAAGAAGACAGGCCTTTTTTTGTAATAGCTTGTTTCAAAGTCTCTAACATGTACTACTTTTCAACATTTGCCTTCATGTGTGCGTTTCCTTTCTCTTACATCAGATGAGTAATGTGTCTGGCAGCCTTAAATTGAAATGAAATCAGTAATTTATGAAAAAAAGGATAATCAGAAACATGACTAGGAGTTTGATTGTAGAATGCTAATTCAAATAAAATTTATATAAAATTTGTTTTAGAGATTACAGGCAGCTTAGATGAATTTATCCTATTCACTTAACCATAGATAGTTGTGTTTTCAATCTCATTCTATCCAGCATATATTTGAATTAAAACAGCAGAAGTTGCATCAGAAATTGTAAATAATAAAAACTTCCCTAAATAACTTAAACTACAAAGGTATCTGTGTAATGTGATAGAGTATTGTATAATATTAATTCCTTGGAGAGTTATTATCCCCAGGGGGATATTTTTATTTGCTTTGGGTTGTTTTATTTGTTTGTCCACTGAGTTTTTCAAACAGAAATAAAACATTTTCTGTGGGGAAATGAAAAAAAGGACAAAAAGAAAAAATAACCTAGAGGAAGATATGTTCAAGGAAAGAAGGTTTGAAGAATACCAGCAGACATTGCAAAGAACTGATCAGCCAGAGAAGACCCCTAAAAGAGACAATATATTTAAAAGAATAGAAAAAAGAACAGCATGGAAAAGGGGGGGGG